>JAUEJJ010000017.1:6858387-6874815 GCA_032164275.1 Synergus coniferae | reverse complement strand
TGTTCTGAATCGGTGTAAAAGAAATTTAAAGTATCTTTAAATTCTTTAAAATAATTCTAAGCGTCGTGAAATATAAAAAAAACGAAAAAAATGTAAAAAGTTCTCATCAAGAAAATTGAGAAAAATCAAGGATTTCCACGTGTTACGAACTGAAATCGAATTTTAAGGCTGATTAAATTATTTCGCTTATTTATTCTGACCTAGGATTCTTTGGAGAATGCGGGAAGTTTTTGATTCATCAATTTGACTCCCCCTTTATCAGATATCCTTTGGTGCTCGTACACCGATTTGAAATTCAATTATTCGCCGGAATTGTGGATATTCGGATCATTTATATACATCAACAACACGATGACGGGGTTGCTTTTGAACATGAAATATGGAGAAAAAAAGGTTCAAGAAAAAGTCATTCTTGTGGTTAAATTGCATTTCATCTCATTCCTAATTTCTTGCTTTCTTTCAAATTACATAAATTAGTTTTTTTTCTGAGAAAGACATCCATTCTTTTGTTTTTGTTATAATTTCATTTACCTACTGAACGAAATGTAATTGCCAGAAAATGATTTGAATCTAATTAAAGATTTGGTTGAATAAAATAGGATCTCTTTCCCTCTCTTTTGTTATTCTTCTTTTTATTGAGCAGTTTTTTTCTTTATAGGGAATAACCGGCTCGTAACTTTTCGCGATTGCAACGGCCGTAGAATATCTGTAATTTCATGAAACAAGGACAGTATAAGTTTTTACACGATAATCCATCGTCCACACCATACGATGACTTCTTTAAAATTTTATACGAACATTTCAACGGTTCAACAACTTCAAATGAAATACTTTTTGACTAAATCAATTCTCTATAATTTTATATGTATTAATTAAGAGAAAAAGTGTCTACAATCTATGTATATAACATTTTTTTCATTTTAATTTTAATTTCTTATATTTAATTTTCTTCTATTGTTTTCGGGAAAGAAGTTTATCAACTTCTGGATCGTAATTGAAAACCGAGAAAAATGGCGATCAATATTTTTGTGAGTGAAGAAAAAAATTGCAACTCACAGGTAACAAATAATGGAAGTCAATGAACCCAGGCAGACTTTTCCGGATGGATATTAAAAGTTTCTCTGGTGAGTTCGCGGGTGGTTGCATTTCGAGCGATTAATAATTCGCACTACCGTTCTAGGGACATTGCTCTTCAGCGTTATTTTTGTCGCGCACCACGATTTCGCTTTAGGGCAGATTTTACGGTTCTAGGTGGAAAATTAATTTCTCACACGGACCGTATCTAGATTCGAGCCGCTTATGAATATTTCCTTCTGTTTCGTCAGTTTAGTGTAATTTTCAATTTGAAATATGCACTTTAACGAGTGTTGGTGACCCACCCACCTGATATTCATTTTTATAGCTCATTCTCCCTGAAAAATGTATATCGTGCTTGCAAATGAAAAGCCGTAAATGCATTTATTATCATTTAACGAGTCCGGATATTCATATTTAAACCTAATTCCAAGGGAATTTCAGACCTTTTGTAGTACGATTTTTAATTGAAAATAACATTTCCAAAATGCAAAGAGTGAGAAATGTTCGATTGTAAATTGTACATTGCACATCAAAATTAAAACAGTTACCAATTAAACATGTAGCTTCCGAAATTTAAGATTCATCAATGTATTGTATGTGAATAACATAAATGATCAAATTACCAAATCAATAACTGGATGGGGAATTATGAATCGTTATAGTGGAAATATAAATGAATTTTATAGACATTTTTCTGCACCTAATTCTGTTACAATGAAACTATTGATCGCCATAAAAGAAGAACTTTCATTTACATCAAAAGACCATTTGTTCCGCAACCCCTTTACAAAATGACCATACGCGGCCCTCTAATAGTCGATTTGAATAAATGTAGTATTATTAAGTCTCACCTATACACACCATTTCTTTTTTTTCACAGCCCATGACTCGCGTTATTTGAAATCACAAAACACTTTTCTTAACTCACCAAGTCATTTAGAGCGGATAAGCTTTTTGCTCTCTGGAATAATTCTCATGAATTATGCATTTTATTCTTAAATCAACGAAATTGTTCGACAATTATTCATTAGGAAGACTTCTTTAAAAGGGAATTCCTTTCCTCTTCTCAAAATTCAAGCTACCAGTGAAATACGAAAGATATTAAAACTAAAAGAAATAAAAAATGTCTATTTAAAGGCTCTACAAAGCTCTTCTGCAAATTACAGGACCTTTATAAAATATTATACATTTCTAAAATGTTGTTCTCACTTTTAGAGTTTGAGTACTTTTGATACAATTATGAATTCAAAGGAAGAAAATGATAGCTATGAAGTAAATTTGGGGTATAGAATATGATACAAGTGGTGAATTAAATACTGACTTAGTGAACCAGACTGACAGTCACGTGTGCTCAATGCTCATTGCTGGGCTATAGAACCACAATAGGTACGCTAAACTGCTCGAATGCATAATTAAACAATGTACCTTACAGAAGCGCCAGCAAATAGAGGAACCGGTTACCTATCGCAAATAGAATTTTGGTTGCAGAAGCGTGTTTAATGGCCAGGAGGCACCCATGGCAGGATGTTTAATCGAACAGGATGCGTTCAATGTCCCGAGAGGCTATCTGTCTCAGCATCATCTATGTAACATAGTGTAATAGCTCTCTTCAGTCTGAACTTCGCTAAAATCCACACGCTCACCTTAATTTCACAAAATTCAAAAAAAATTTTACTCCATTTTGTTTTTAAAAAATTAACACAAGAAAATTTAAACTAACTTTCAAGGATAATAATTAGAATTTAATAAATTCAATCAGGCTAAATTCAATTTCTATAAATCCAATTGTATTAAATTTCAATTCCATTTGAGAAACGGAATTGAAACAAATGTTCTCTCTTTTGAATTCTAAGGAAGAGTAAGATTTAACAGGCACAAAGTGTATTATGAATTTAAAATAAATCTTCGATACAGAGAAAGTCACACATAAAGCTAGAATCATGGACGTAGATATTGTGCACGCGGTGAAGCGCTTCCATTATTCGCCTCTGGTTTCCTCTAGAGTGAAATCACTGGTACCGGAAGTGTGGCAGAATCGCGACGGAAATGATCCGGGGCAGTCATACAGTACCAGAAAAATATTTCAAGCATGTGGTTTGATTGTCCTGAAACCTCTTAGCTACCAAGAAGGAAGAAAAAAAGTATAAGGGATCTAGTGAAGCGTGGAGGTTTCTCTTGTTGCATCTAGTTGCTTTTTCATCTTCCGCGAAACGAAAGATTCTTGAAATAACTGACCTGCACGCTAATCAAATTCTGTCACAATTGCAGTTTTAAATTCGGCATTTATCAGATTTACTTTTACTAAAATTATTCTAAAAGAATAACTTTTATTTAAAAATCTTAAAATTATATTTATTAATATTCTACTATTATATAATATTTCAATTGAATGTAAATACAATTCTGTGCATTCATTTGTTTTCAGCCCTTTTATGATGCGTGTGTAAATAATATGCATTTAGTATTATGTAAATTTCAACTTCATCATTTTCGGTAAATAAGTTAATAAAACGGAATAATTAAAACCATACTGTGAACAGAAAATTATGTTTTGAAAGTATTAATTTTCATGCAATGAACATTCTCTCAAAAATAAAATTTCACAGATTAAATCTTTTGAAGTTGTCCATTATATAATAATAATAAAAGGAAAGAATTTAATTTTAGTTACTTCGAAGCTTTTCTGCCGAATAATTGACATAGAATATATCTGTGGAAATTCTCTTAAATTGTATTACTATTAATAGAAATGTACCATTATTTACCATTATCGCTTCAAAAAAATATGTTTTTGAGCTGGGATCGGAAAGAGGTAACTTTTACCGGTTTATTTGAGAAGAACCTACTCACTCACTGTCAGTAAATCTCATATTTATCCTACCCTGAAGTGTACATATATATGGTTGGCACAACGAACTCAGGGTTGAATAAATTAGAGCGAGTGCAATGTAGGAAACCCACGAGGGAGACGACGGTTTCCTGACTCCCAGCGAACTCCGGGAATGTCCTGATTGGTTAATTAGACTGCGATCCCCAAACCAGACACAAGACTAACCAAACGAACCGAAATATTTTCACACGTCGTCATTTCCTTTTCCTGTTAGTTCACTCTTAATTAATCACTCATGCAAAAACATGTCAATAGATCATAAAATCAACACATGCATTTTTCGTCCTGATCTTTTAGCTCTTTCTGTCTAAAAATTAATAAAAAACAGTTTGAAATCAATAAAAATATTTTAAAATCTGCCTAAATTATAAAATCAAGTCGATAATACACAAAAAAATTCAGTTACCTTTTTAACTTAAATTTAACTACTTCATGAAACGTTTTACTGGCTTAAAAACATTTATGGAACTGTTTATTATCCCGTATTAATTCAGGGTTGCCACAGACCTTGAAATCCTTGAAAAGTCAGGGGAAAAAAAGGGTCAGGGAAATCAGTGAAAAGTCAGTGAATTTTAAAATAGGTCAGGGAATTTTTTTTTAAATCGCTGACCAATCGTCGATCAAGGATAGGGCCGTATTAATTCATACGTATTACATTTTATTTATGTATTTTATGTTTTGTCAAAGTTTTATCATCAACTTTCTATAAATTGGAAGAAAAAAAACTGCGTCTGATTTACACCCCCTGCTGTATTATTTTTTAGGTTTACTTTAGAGTTTGCTATAGGTATGTCGAAGTCAGGGATTTTTGAAAAAAGGCCAGGGAAAAGTCAGGGAAATTAAAAATGTGGCAACCCTGTAATTCCTTATTTTTAATAACAAAAGTAAAGCTTTTTCTGTGAACTGAAAGACTGAAAATAGAGGAAGTGTAACTTTTTCAAAAACAATCAATATTTTAGGAAGTTCATTAACAATTCTTCGATACTCATCGTCAGCAGTGAGATCACGAGATTTGGTAGTAACAAGACGCGAAGCTCAACGACGACTAAAGTCGTAGAAACGTTTCTGCGGTTAGTTAAACCTCCTGGTCGTTGGCAAAACCCCTTAATCCGCGTCGTGACCGTTTACACCGTCGATTAAATCCCGACCTTAAAACCACGGGGGTTTGAAGCAGTAGCCTCGCGTATACGTGACCTTTTCTCTCGTCACGTTGGCAATATCTTGCCTCTCTTTCTCTCTCTTTTTCTTCATTTTCTTTCCATTTTGTCTGGGTCCTTCTTCCTTGCAGTGGTAGTGAAATCGATCTTGATACTACACTCGGGGTGCCGATTTCCAGAATTATCGATGGCCCAAAGCCCACTCGAGTTGTGGATGTGATTGACCGTAGAAAAGAATTGTTCGATAGGACAAATAAAATAGAAGAAGGAAAATGAGAGAATTCAGCCGGAAGTTAGCTGAGTGCGGTTTGGTGTCGTGCTCACTCCTAGTTGATATCCGAGAAAATAGGCTACATCCGGAAAAGTGCTAGAGTAAAGTTATTTGAAACAAAGTGATTTCGTTTACTGAACAAATGTAATAATACCGAACACACAATACAATATTTTCTTCTTTTTATTCTTCAGTAACAGATTTCGCATGCCCTTAAAAAATATTTCTATGAAAGAAGTAGCACGAAATAATCCCTGGATGTGCAGTTTCTTTCTTTAATAGAGAAACATTGTCATAAAGAATAAAAAATAAGTCATTCAAGAGCAGAGATATCATCATGAAGGGCAATCGGCCCTAATGTGAAGGAATGGAGGCTTCTATGTTCTTTGTCACTCTTGATTCTTTTATCTCTTTTCTTCTCACAACCGAATAACACGTACTACCCTGAGTCGTGCTAAAAGTTGGATTACATCCTCCACTCGACGGAGTCATTAAGGAGTCGTTCGAAGAAGGCACACCTCGCATCATTTTACCATTTCAACGAGCTGTATGACGGTTTCCGGCAGATTTTAAGGAATTCTGGACGAAAAGTTTTGTGCGATTTAAAAGTAAATGATAAGGTAGTTATTATTCCTAAAAAGACAATGGATTTAAGAAAAAAATTAAAAGTAGTATAGAGAAAAGTTCCGAATATATTAGCTTGCAGAAATAATTTGTTACTTGTAAACGTTAATCTGAAGTGACTCTCACGATGAAGACAACAAATCCTCGCTCATATTTTCCTCGGTTTTCCACTCCAACTGGGTTTAATTCCGCGCGCACATGAATATATTAAGTTTGTAAGTTCAACTTGCAATGGGGTAAAGACTTTTTGATGTATTACAATGGTTGTTTCGCATGAAAGGCCTTAATCAACATGCAGCAATTTATCGCTAAGTGGCCTAAACAATTATGTGAGAAGAACTTTAGAGTATCGCAATGTTTGCAGATTACTGAGATTAGTGAAGATATATTGTGGTGTTAATAATACAACTAAAATTATTTCAAGCGTAATAGAAATTTCACATTTTCGAGATACGGATTTTATCACAGTGTTTTATTACCTGACTTTTTAAATTTCTAATTTCTTTAAAGTTATTACTAAAATTTTTTTATAAAACGCGTTAAAAAACTTTATATTTAAAAATTTACCAAATTCGTATAATCATGGAATTTATTGGTAATAAATAATTAAATAACTTCCGTAAATATTCATTAATAACAGAGCTTTTCTCTCTTCAGAGTAAAACTCGATTTACTGGAAAAATGCGTAATTTACTTTGCGTTAATAAAATATTGTCGAGCTCTGAAGGTACCCTCGATGCAAAAATCTCCTTCACAATGATAAACAAATACTATAATTTAATTTACAGTACTATCCACTCCCTCTGGTTTAATTCCATTGATTTTTACTGCACAAAAATATTCATCAAAATTATTGTCAGTATACACACAGTAAATTTTAATTATTAAAAAAATGATCTGATTTGAAATTACATTGTCTCCGTTCCCTCGGATTTCGTTAGAATTTTAACAAGTTATCATTAATTTGTGAGAGACGCATACACACTTTCATTTCACCTGAAAAGTATAAACATAAATCATTTTTTTTCAAAAACACTTTAATGTACACTTATAAATGATCGAGCCCTGCACGTAACATCAATTTTCTAACACTCAGCTCCTCAAGTTTAAAAGCCTGAAAAGCTACTATTATTTTTAAAAGAAAAACAAAACGTTAAGTTAAATCAACATTGTCACGTGACTCAGTGCGAACTCAATTCTCTCAATTCGTGCTCGGTAGCTGCCCGCGCGTAGTCATGAAGAACGCTCGATTAGCTGATAGTATAGTAAAAGCAACCCTTTCGACATTCGTTTCCTAAATCGGATTTTATGCTTTTAGCGAAAGCGAACATCCCTACACGTACTCGGTTTCGTTATCCTGCAACGCGTTTCAGCGCTAATCACGATCGTCAGTATCACTTCGATTCGTTTGTTTATCAGCGAGTGAGATTCAATGAATGCACTTCTCTTGCAGGATAGAAAAACAAAAGATAAAAACAAAAAAAGGATAAAAGAAACAAACGAGGCTTTGGATTGATCGTCGCTCGACGCGCGCGTTATTCGTTACGAAAACGGTTTCCGTCGATGGAGAGTATGGTTTTCGATAGGGAAGTGGGACAGAAAGGGGCGGGAAAGTGAGGGGTAGAAAAGGGGGGAGGGAGATGGAGAGTGTTTCCGAGATTCGAGGGACAGGCCACTAAATTTCCCGTCCAATTTGGATGGTACACGGTTCGAGCGACACAGAGTCGATGTACAACGGTTCGCCAAAATGGTACTCAGGCTCAGACGATCCGGAGAATCCCAATGGCACAGCCCGCAAAATAGAGTGTATAGATAGCTACTTATGTATGTACGCGTAATATGTTATAGTACGTACACAAAGCAATGACATTCCAATCCTTGCAACTGGTAATATAGGAAGCTTCCTATTGGCTAATACTAGCAGCCAAAGGCCTAGCCTCCGGTTGTTGATCGTACAAACCTCGAGCGCGCATCATTTAACCGGATGTTAATCCGATGGAACACTAGCTATCGACCTTAAGTCGTTTACAACATAATAATTATAATTTAATGTAATAATAATAAGTTAATGTGTCAAATTAATCTAAAACGGTAATTGACTATCAACATGTAGAATTACTACCTACATTTACGTGGTTTACAAGATAATATAAGTTAATATAAAAAATTAATCTAAAACAGTAATTGACCATCAAAATGAAAATCAAAATGTATTTACATTATTATTATTTGAGAATTTACTGTTACTCGATCTATTTTTCTTAAACTGAAATTCAAATTATTATAGCGCGAAAACATCATATTAAACATTACATTAAACATTAAAAAACATGACATCAACTGAGATTAAGTGATAGGCATCTCCAAAAATTATATATAATTATATAAAGCATGCATTTATTATAAAATCGTTCTCTACATTATGAAAAGTTATTGCTGCTGCCACCGCTGTTTCAGTACTTTTGTCCGACTAAACATTGGCCAGTACTACTGACCAATTTTCTTAATAAATTAATTTGGCAAAGATTTTGAAACTTAAAAACGCTGCTGTTATAAAAGTAGTGGTTTTAGTGAAAATGCCCCTAGAACCAAATGGGCTACATGTGCAAGAAGGCTTATGTCTGGTTCATATCTTCTTCTTGTTATAGATTTCTCGTTAAAATTGTGATTTACAATGCTTCCCTCATATAGAAACTAAGCGAGTAACACAAGCTCGTATCTTCACCACATGTTGCGGAAGCCCATATACCAACGCTCATACAAACATTATTGTAAATTTATATGTACAGGCTGGTTATGAGGGTAGTAACAGCAGGCGGCTATAGCGGCAAGTTAGGTACTATATTAACCGGATAAGATCGGCTGGGTTGATGATACGATATAGTCTAGATGAGGATGCGTGTGAAGCAAAACGGGCTGCATAAATTAATGTTGACACTATTTTCAGAAAATTTTATGTGATTCTACGCTAGTCAATGGAAGAAAGCGAACTTTAAACCTTAAACTTTATACATATATCATACTTTTTACGATTCATACACGTTGCCCGATTCGTAAACGTTTCACGAGTTTATGGCTCGCGTGCCTCCAAAGTTGTTGCCGGTGTTTTTACGATCTTTGGTCTCAATTGATCGATCGATCATTACTCGATTTAATGTCGGAAAACCGAGGCACGCTTTAGCATCAATACCCATTATAGAATGCTTTCAATGAAATAACTGAGATAGGGAAAAATGTTATGATTTTGAAAATTACTTTTGGTTATAAAAAACTCGGCTCGCTCAAACTACCTGAAAAATTTTGCTTTTTCATCGCTAAGAATAAATTGAAAAATGCTTTTATGGTAACTCTTTGCATCGCAGTTTTATTTCATATGCAGTTTACAAGAATATGATAATGAAATTAAAATTGCACTTCCAGTTTATTTATTTGTTGATTAACTTTTTTTGATGTAGAGAATTTATAGTAATTTCTGAATGGAAACATGTTTCAGTAAAGATCCGAACTACCCAATTTACGATGCGATTAACACAATATAATCAAATTCATGATAGAATGATACGGTGAAGCTATCAAAGCATTAAAGTGAATAACGATGTGGCACGTAACACTTCAGATCAATTATTCGTCTCCAAGCGTTGAAGCTCAGTTTTAAATAAAATTAAATTTTGGCATATCACTTTCCAAATTGAGTGAAAATATCATAATTATCAAGTTCGATTTTTATTTTAAACCTACTCTATATAATTACATTCTCCCAATTTCCAAACGGAAGATTATAATCATTATTGAATAACAAAAATGTATAATTCAGTTATAATTCGATTAGACGAGTAATGTTAGGAATAAAATCGATAAATTGTGAGATAAAAAGTATGCACCCTAGCGAATGTAGATCTTTTATTTCCTTGATCTTGAAATCACACTGGAGATTAGTGAACGTACGTTCTTCTCAAATACTGCTTTCCTACGAGCAGTCTACTCTATTTGCGTAATTTGATCAAGTATATGAGAGCGAGACCAAGTGAATTGACAACTAGAAGGAAATCAGAGGACCGCCTGAGCACATTATGCAGAAAGATGACTTATCAAAACTCACTTACTTATTCCATTTCTGCTTTTTCAATTCTCTAAACTTTTGCTCCTTTTTATAAATTTAAATGGAATAAAACGAACATTAATAGTATTTGAATACATTTTCAAATAAAAAATCAATAAATCATGAGCACACTTACAGAGAACGCGTATTCAGATTTATCCTAAGTTTTTCGTAATTTTAAACATTTCTGATTCATTTTGAATTCATAAAACGTGTGTGACTTGAGAAAAAGTGTGTATGGATCATTAAGAAAACAACCTTTTATAATTATTTTGTCTTTTGAACTTTCCGGAAGGTAGTTGGTGGTACAAATGTATACAAGGAAATGAGACAAAAGGCTGTAACGATTCGGAGTAAGCTCCTCAAACCAACTCTGTTTCACCGGAAGTTCGACGACAAAGTTTCCGCCTGCCTTATCTAAATCACAGACCTCGCGCGAGGGATTACAACTTTAGTGGAAGGCTCTACGGTCAATGTGAAACGGCTACTGAATTCTTATGGTGAAAAATTAAGCAGCTCATTCCTTTTTAAGTTCACAAAACATTTAGACTCATCGTATTTAACTCTTTTATGTAGTGCTGCTTTTTTATTAATCGGTAAATAACAATAATTAAGTAGAATTTAAAAATATCATCATGATAAAAATTCGATTTCCGTAATATTTATCACGTGAAAAATGACTTGATCAGAAACAAAAAACTTTTTTATTTAAAATAAAATTATATTCATCAAACTTTATCATTAAATTAAATAAACTTTGATTTAGAAGATAAAATTACTAAATCGGAAAGTGAAATAAATGAAGAAATGAATCGTAATAAATAAAATCGAAATAGAAGAATTTTACATTGGAATCCTTCCAAATTTAATTAATAAAGCGAATCTGTTCCAACAAAACCGCTCGAAATTGTATTGGAAACCTTATAAATTTAATTAATATTTAAATTTAAAAATGGAAGAATAATTTACATCCAATGACTAATGCAATATAAGATTTTATCCAATCTCGTCAAAATCTGGAAATAATAAATCTTGAAGAAATGCTTCCGGCCCTAAGAACTAAACATCTTTTTATTGTCTCAGTAATTAAAAGAGTCAGAACGAAATATTTAAACTTAGCTCAGAGAAAAAAGGCATTTCCTGTTTACAATTTCAGGAATCCTTGAATAATTAAAGACTGCCAATCAAATCCACCGAAAGCTCTCCCAAATCTTAGAATATACAACGAAAGAGAATTTAAATTCTCTTTCTCAATGGAAAAAGAATGGTGTATTCTTCATGGCTTTTCGTTAACAAGACATTGCTACATTCCTCTTAAATATTGAAATATATACATACAATCATCGAATACAATAATTTATTCCATGAATAGCCAATTAGTGAGCGGAAAGCTCAAAGCGTGGTATAAAGCTTTGCTCTCTTATGCCTTTGTAAAAGGAGGAGTTCCGTCAGAGGAATGAAACTTGAAAAAAAAAAGAAGGAAATCCTATTTTAGAAGGGGAAATACGACCTCTGTGTAATAATTGTCAGTCATTTTTCCTCTATACATACTTAGTGAATGAAAAAGTGACGTTTCTGAATGCAGTATGCTATGGTGCCTTAATACTGAGAGGAAAAGTAAGAAAGGGTACCAGCTTTTCGTAACATTTGACTTCAATGGGTTCGTTCAGTAGTATTCAAAGTTCAGATTATCCCAGAATCTGCAATGAGCTCTAAAGTTGACTACTACCACTTCAAAGAACAATGTTATGAACTTGTTAGCTTTTTTAATAAAGTACACTTCAAATCTCTATCCAAAAAAGGTTCCGAACATGATTCTCTTTTATGAAAATCTAATAGGAACCAGTACATAAGACCTATAATTAACCGAAGTAAAAAAATAATTGAATAAAATATGTTTTTAATGCAAATTCTATTTTCTGAGTTGTGATTATGGTTTGTGTGCAAACATGGTTTTACATAATTCATGAAGATTAATACTTCAGGTTTACCCATTCGACTGAATAAAAACTCGGAGGATATTATTGGTTTATTCATAAGGCGTTTGTCAAGATAAAGAAAATACTGAATGTATTTTTATTAAAATAAAAGAAACTGGAACACGGAACTAAAGACCGTAATTTTTTAACTAAATATAAAATAATGTTTGTTAAGGAATGAAAAGTTTCCTAGAAAGGAAAATAGAAGGGATTTAAGAAGCAAACATTTCTCTTTCATCAGTTGTCCTGAATGTCCGTCCTGTGTACATAAAGGAATGACCAGGACTGGATATAAATTTAAAAATAGGGAATGAAAGAGGACCTAAAAAGGGAAAAATGCCTCTATAGCTAGAAGTGTGTCCACGGACGCACGTACAACCCCATTTGAGAGAGTCACCCACACAAGTGGGTGGCAAGGCTGCATTTCATTCATGTGCAGGAGAAACGTGGTGTTGCAGCATATCATAGGTAGCACTATTCTGTTTTCCCTCGGAAAATCAATATCAGAGAGAGGCAGCGCCTCTCTCGGAGGGAGGCTGGCCAAAGAGGAAATCTCAGTGTCCCGAAAATCTGTGCAGTTGTGAGCCCGATCGTGCAAAGTTCCAAGAAGAGGCGTTCATAGAAGATATCACGTCGGTAGTGGCCAAACGGCAAAACATACCCTGGTCTTTCACGAGAGTGTCCGACGATCAAAGATTTTTCCAGCCTGGAGCATTCGCATCTCGATTCGGGTATTTCCGGCACGAGCCCCTCATCACGCGACTACAGAGTCTCGCCATCTTGAAAGGCAAAATGCCGACTCGCGCACCCTCGTGTTGTTTGTCACGTGCTCGGGTCTTCTGCATTTTTTTCTCCCATTTCTTAATTCTTCAAAATTTTTAGATTTGAGTGTGTAGTAAAATTTTCTATACTCCACTCCAGATTTTACAATACTGTCGGCCAATTTCTGAATTGTAAAATTAATATCTTAGGAATTACACATAAGTATTGTAAAATAGAGAATGCAGTATGGTATATATTACTATACACTTAAGTAATGTTTCTGAAAGACATAAAAACTGCATAAACTCAGATTGGATAAGAGGAAGATGCAGAGATACTAGAATTTGATACTTTTTATTTCAATATACGAATTATTGCAAATGAATCTTTAGAGGCTTATAAAATGCATTTTTCGGCGTGAAATAAATTCATTAAAAATATGTCATATGACGAAACGAATATATTCCACCTATAAAAAGTAATTTATTTTTTCAGTGTTTTTAAATCCCGTTACACAACGGGGCTTTGTTCAAAACATGGTTTGAACGATCAAATTTCACTTTCAGCCACTAAAGAAGCTTTTTTATCTACTGTATTTAGTTTTTCGTGACAAACTAATCCAATTTTGGTCAAACCTACTCTTCTCGCTAAAGAGCTAAGCGCTTCGAACAGAAGTAATATTTCAAATTATGAAGGGTTCATCAAATTTTTATAAACTTTCCTGTAGCATCGTAATCCACTAAAATTCTGGCTTTTTCACCAGATACAAACCCCACATAAGCGGCTTTCGAGTATATCGGATAATGTTATATTAAAAATGAAATTCTCGCGTTTTTAGTTAAAAATCAATCGGTTTAACGAATTCGACAATATTCATTAGGATAACGTGATTCGCTCTATCAACTTCTCTTTTCTTTTTACCTCGTTGTAATACTCTTTCTCTCTAGAGTCATATAATTGACAGACCATCGCTTACTGAACACGCGGCTTAATCGGATAAATGCTGGATTTTAATTCGAAATCCGATACAACTCTAATTTATTCCTTCATAAATTCGTTCTAGCCATGCGGACTATTTGCACCCCCAATTTCCCTCGTCTCTTACCCCTCAACTATATCCCATGTATTCAGGCAACCCGTCACTTTAAACAGGTATATGTATGTGTATGTCACGTTATAATTTAGAGGTCCTACACACACCCAATTCTATACGTATCTCTAGGTTCTTGCATGTATGCACATATACATATATATGTGTGTATATATATATATATATATATATGAAGGTGTTGAATGTAAGCGCGCACACGCTTAATATTTGCACAGTGAGAAGCATGATTTATTTGAATCTCGTTAATGTACCCAGACGTAAATCACTATAATCGATCCTACGCTACATGTCCTTACGCCTACATTATGACAGGAGTTTGAATCAGAAATGCATTTCATTGTCGCTGGTTCTTATTAAGGAAGAACCAGTCTCCTTCCTAATTTTTGTACTTGATAAAATATTAAAAGAGAATGGTCACATTCATAATTGAAAAAGATAAATTAGTTTTGTTTCTTAACTCGAAACAACAAATAGACAAAATAACGAGACAATTTTATTTTTGAAAAAGAAGCGAACTAGCAGTTAAATATCTCTGAAAATAGATTTCAGTGTAATACTTTACACTTGTCAGATTTCAATGGTTTCCTCATTAAACAATATTATTATATTTATAAGAGTGCAGTTAATTGCAATTAATAGAAGATCCACAAATCGGAACTTCGTCTGGCACAGATCGGGGTAGAGTGACGAACAAAGAGAACTCTCTAGTTTCACTTGAAAGTTGAAAGGTCGTCGGATGATAGAAAGGAGGTGAGGTTGAACTCTGAAAGAGAAAGGTTACCACCTATCTGAGCCTAAAAACAGTTTCACGTACCAAAGTGATGAGAAATATGCCTGGAAAATCGTTTTTCTGATTCCTTCTCATTAAAATGTAAGCAATTATGTAATAACTTACGAGATATGTTTTTTGTCCATCTTATCATTTTTAAAGATATTCGAGTCGGGTTTTTCTTTCGATGTATATTTAGATTACTCTCTTTCAGTTCATACATTAATTATTCAAATTTAACTTCAACTTAATTATTATACTCTCTGACGTTGATTTAATTATTTTTTGGTATTCATTTAATTAACATGTACATTCACTTGTCTTAACTTTATGTATTCGGGACGCTCTAATAAGATTTTCTTTGATCAACTTAAAGCTGAATGAATATATTTTTAATTTAAATAACTGTATGGCTAATTTAATTAATTGCATTTGAAAAATATTACGAAAATAGAATGCAAATATAAATCCTGATTGAGATGAGATTTTACTGAGATTTTACTGAATAGAGAAATGTACATTTGCTCGCTTACATTTACTTTACACATTCGAGCTAATATTTTTACAGTCTTGATACGCAGTATTGAATTTTTCTTTTTCTTGCGTAAAACTTACCCTTATTGTGTAGAATACGATTAAGCTCAGGGGATAAAATTGAAAGGAAGAAACATAAGCGGAGTTGTGCTTTTACAGTAGCCAATTTGCGAACCGTACGTACTATCAGCGTCTTCAGGCACGTGCACCAACTTGTAAACAAGAAATGTTGGGATGTATAACTCGGATAACTTATATATAAACGAGCGCATCCGGTAGATGCGCATGCACGTTTATGTTGCCCTCATATATAGCATATACAGTAGCAAGCTGTGTGCACAAAGCCAAGACGCAAACTGCTTTAAGATGCAATCGAGTCTAGCGTTTGAAAAGCGTGCATAGTCCAATTTCTCCTGTTTATTTTGCCATGACATTCTTTGTGTACTTTTTCCTTCATCTTGTCTACAAGAAGAAAATCTCTTTACGAAAGTAGCTGAGGAATCTTGATCTTTCAGTGATAAAGACAAGTTCACGTTTTTTATTACTTTTTTTTTTAGTCTCATCCCCTCATTTGGTGAAAAAATATGTATTTTTGAAATGAAAAACTTTTCACCTCTTATTATAATGCGAGATAAGATATTTTCACCTAGAGACTAAAGTAAGAAAGAAGTATTGTTTTCACTTCGGAAGTTGTAATGCTCTTAGAAGTTTGAAATTACGTTTTTATTTTAGCGGCGTCGTATCTTATCAAAATTCTCAGACGGAATCACTTGCATCTTTCGACTTCGTAACTCAAGCCGACTTCGTGTGTCCTCAGTGTTTCCAACCCAGAGAGTTTTCAAATCCCCTAACCGTACATGCTCTCATCCTCTTCCTGCGTCAGCGGGGTGGCTTCCCTGTTTTATTTATCGCGCGCCTTGTAATTTGCAAAGTTCCGCGTGATTCCGCATAAGAAACTTTTCACCCTCTACATTTAACTAGCGGGCGGAAGGTACAGGATGAAAGAGTATTAAAAAAAAGAAGGCTGGAAAACAAGTTCTCGCTCTTACCTTGTTAATGCTGCGGATGTGAAAGTCACCTCGACACGCAAAAACTATAAACCCTAATACAACACTACTCACGACAAATATAAAAAGCATGTACCTCCATTTTTCT
>JAUEJJ010000017.1:6810902-6853469 GCA_032164275.1 Synergus coniferae | reverse complement strand
ATGTTAGACAGGAAAATGATAAACATTCTTTTATTTTGAATATCACGATAAGAGTTGAGTTTAGGGTTAAAAAAAATTTCTGTTATATAATTTGAAGCTTTTAGTGACGAAAAAGATTCTTGAAAAGTTCGAGTTCTGAACAACCGACAGTGGTTTAAACCGTTTAAACCCCTGGTTCGCGGTAAAAGTAAATGAGGTTAATGTACAGTTTATACTTGCCAAAGTGAAGACTGGATCGCAGAGAATTACAATTGTGTAGTTACATCAAAGACGACTGGTCTCCATACAAATGCTTTGTCGTCAGCACTCGCCCAAATTGAGTCGAGCAGTTTAAGTTTCTTAGTGCGGTCGCTTAACCAGTCCTCTTTAATCAATACCGAATTTTGAAAAAGCACCTACATATTACCCTTTAAGCTCTTAGTCATATTTAAAACATTCATTCATTTTCGATTTCAGAATCGAGCTCCTATTTTATTATTGACGTTTCGGGCACCAAATCGCTCGACGGAAATTTCAGTCGGGACTACCGAAAAAAGCGGTGGAAACAGTTATGTGGTACAGTTGGCCAGCGATAATAAATTATAACCAAAGCAGTGCTCGGCGTCGGGACAGTCAGGTGCACCGGCAAAAACCGGGAAAATGGATTATTAATTATGATATCGCACCGGTTGGGAGTGGAACGTGGTCTGTTCACAAGAGAGAGAGAGAGAGAGGGAGAGAGGGAAAACATAAAAAGAGAGAAGGGACCTCACACAAAAATTCTATAAATTAAAATCTTTGTAAATCGACTTATTAAAATGTCACGCCAATCTAAACTCTAATTTGTTTTTGCAACATCAATGTACGTATCAAAATTGCAAGAAAATTATTTACGCATAAACGCTTGCAGTGAATCCTCTCTCACCGGACTCTAATGCCTTTTTAAAATACGTCCAAAATGATAAATATTTCCAGTTATAAAAGAGAATTTTAGTGGAAATCCACACACACTAACAAAACTGTGGGGTACATAACGCTTGCAATGGGTGTGCAGTTGTGCACTGTGCACATGTTGTCGAAATACACTTGAAATAGCTGGAAAATTATCTGTAATCAACGGAATTTTAAGTTATATTTCTCTCGATGAGAAAAATATTTACAAGTTGTTTTATGAAATTATACAATTGTTCGGAAATAAATTCGAAAGTCATGAAAATATATAAATTAACTGAAATGATTCTGGTTAATGACAAAGCACCGCTGCATAAACTTTTGAGTAACTGCTACTATAAAGTTACTCTACTCCTTCGTAATAATATCTAATGATTTACGACAACTTCACGAAATTATTACAACATGGAGAGCATTTTTATGCAACGGCGCTGTTTATGCCATGCTCAGATGCAACGTATGCCGGTATGTAATTAGTGGACAGTTACTGCAGCGAACGAAGCGTCGTTTTATTTTCATCACACGAATGTATGGGTGCAACCGAATACCCTATATATCGTACAATAGCGATAATTAATGGAGATTGATCGTGAATGAAAACATTTTGTGAATTTAATTTATGTCTCGACCCTGCATCTGAAAGGTCAGCCAACTCGAAGAAATATGACTTTCTAAAGTTTAGATCGACAATTTGTATCCGAATTTTTGCATCAGAACTTGACATATTCAAATTACAAACATGTTGTTTCTATTTATTCTTCATTGCTCTTCTTTTTTAATTATCTCGATTTAATTATAATATAAGGCCGAGATTTTTGATAGCCACAGTAAGAAAGATGTTTGCTTTCGGAGGAAGTAAATTACTCTGGATATGTTCTCTTAACGGTTACGTCTGACCACTAATCTACCTTGCGACTGACCCCGTCCCCCAAAGGCGGTTAGCCTCAGCTTCACTTCTCGTCAGCTACTAATTATTCTTTCGCCTGACGTAACCGTTTATCCTGAATTCAACTCTTGCTTCGTTTAACTACTAAACACTGACTGATCGACCTGTCATCTAAATTGTTTAGAACTTAAACTACCCTCAAGTTCTCTGTATATGCAAATTGACTGCCTCAAGCTCTTGTTTCATTGGCCATCTTATTCATTTCAGAAACTGTACCATTTTGTCCAACTCACTTTAAATTCCAAAGCGATTATTCAATGAGTGCTATTAGAATGGAATTACCGTAAAAATTATTAATCAAATTATAAAACTCTATAATGGAGTGAATATTGTGATGAACTCAGTTTCTTAGAGAAAATAATGTACACAGATAATGACTGGTTGGATACGAAATATAAGTATTAAATCACTGTATATCATTCATACAATTTTCCCTTTCGTGGGTGGTATACAGTTGGTGTAATTGATGGGAAAGAAATTACTGTTAATCACGCGCCACGTGTGGCGAGTGGAATAATTACGCTTATTGAACGAATAATTTATGGAGTGCTTTATACCTACTAAACGGCACAATCGGAAATAGACATTCGATATCATATGGCGCCAATTTTCCGAATCGGGAATAGCATTAACTCCAAGGATAGTATTGATATTTTATCCGCTAATCTTCCCTTCTTTATCGTCATTTATAAGCCTCTATCGAAATTTTCATTCAATTCGTAATTCAATTTATTTGACCAAAATTCGAATTCGATTAATTACATCGTAAAACTTGATTAAGCGACTTTCAATTAATAAATTATCCCTATATTAATTCCAGATTTACGAAATTAAGTGTGAATATTTCAAAACATGAAATTTCATCCTCTGCCAATAATCTTTGCCATTGTAACATTGTGTCGGAGTTGCTACATTTATCCAAAAGGTACTCAACTGTGAAATAAATCAATAATTTTATCATTTAATTGCAGTTTCATATTGGACAAAACTTCCTAATTGGTGTTAATTAGTTCTTCAAAGGAATAAAGTTTGCTAATTGCCTTAAGCTTCGTATATTTCTATAATTTTAATTATCTACCAGGTCAACCTCCTGACAATGGAAATTTCACTTTATAATAATTAATTAATTCAACAATTGATTGCTACAAGAGCGGAGTATTTTCTTTTTTCACATTTTTTAGCGTTTTTTTACTTTTCTCATTAAATTGGCGAACGAAAGAACTAGACATGGATGAAACGAGAAGCTTCAAGTAAATATACTCGGGCTCACGTATGCAACGTAAATTTCATCCTTTCGGCGTCGCAACTTCTGTTTGCAGAAAACTCGAAATTCTTGGTGAGAAAGCAATAACGAGAGTAATTACTATTGTAATCGTTTCAAGAATATCAAGTTTTCCTTTATGTTTACTGTAACATTTTTTTAATTCTTATTCAAATTAGTACGTGTATTATATCTCATGAAGTTCTTTTTTAAAGTGATAGGTTTTTTTAGAATAAATTAAGAGTGTATCTATTTACAAATAGTAAATAACAAAGAAGATGATTTTTTTGTGAAAATTTAGCCAGCAGAATTAAATAAAGCTCGAGTATTGTGAACTTTAATTGAGCATAAGCTTCGTGGCTGTACTAGCTTGTTCTCTCGATACTTTATACGTGGTGAATAGCACGGATTTAATTTCACAGTATGTAACAAACGGTCGCCCAGGCTGTTTACAATTTGTAATTACGTTTGTTTCTCCACGCTTCGCGAGTGAAGAATCATTGATTACAGCATTGGTTTTCACTTTTGTTTTGTTTTCACTCATTCGATTCGAATTTTCCACTACTCACACGATCGACGTACGTAAATATTTTTGCGTCCGATTTCACAATTTCGCGCATACCCCAACACAATTTTCCACCAGTTTATCCTATCACTCCATAATTCTATATTAGCGTCATTATAATTAACAAAAATCGTATTTCGAATTTTCGATGATGAAATTCTAATCTAGTTTCATGTTGGATACGAAACACGTACAATTATTGGCAAAATTCGAAAATGATTCACATTTGTTTTTCGAATGTATGTATGTGTGTAATTGAAAAAAGTAATTCAGAGAAAAATATTTTTTATGTTTCAGAAATCAAGGACCCTTGTGCAAAATTAAATTGTTCGCAAGGTGCTCGCTGCGTTAGAAGTAGAGATGGAACGGAAGCAAAATGCGAGTGTTTAGAGTCGTGTCCAAACTTAGGAGATCACGAGGGCTCAGGTCCTGTCTGTGGATCAAATGGGGTTGATTATGCAAGTTTGTGCGAGTTGAATAAAGTAGCTTGTACAAAGGGTATCAACATTACTGTGGCTTTTCGAGGAAAATGCGGTAAGCAATTGGTATTTCTAAATAAATTCATTGTGTTTATTTTACAGCTGTGAATCTCGCTACTTATTTGCACAAAGCGAAAACATTCATTGTTATGTAAATATGATTCATAAAATATACATTAGATTTTCTCATGATTATAAAATATTTTAGTGTTTTAGTTATGGCAAACAGCATACATTATACTAAGTAACAATTAATTTTACGCATTTTTCAACAATGTTTCTCAAATAATTTTTTTATATAGAAATAACCATAAGCATCTTTACCCCTTCTTACGCCTTTTTATTAATAGCTGAAACCTATAAGAACTTAGGCTGTTTAAAATTTTCGAGGTCGTTATGGACCGCAAACTCATAATTTACTACAACTCATGGAAATAAAATTTTTAAAATATTTTGAAAATAAAAAAATATTACAGTATCGATGAAAAATGGATTAATTCACCAAATTGTTTTTAAGTGGCATATAAATCATTCAGTTAAGAGCAATTTGATGGAGTAAAAAAAATTCAATCGAAACTTTTACTTCTTCAATTAAATGAAACTATGAATGTACTACTGAAATCGGTTCCATAGTTCGGAACTCATATATCAAATACGATATTGACTAAAAACAATTTAAATTCGAAACACTCATACTATTCTACATGTAAAATTGTAAATACATACGTTTTGGTTTAAATTCACTCAAATATTTTAAACTATAGAAAAATTGAAATGTATTTTTTTCGATGAAGATATGAAAAGAATTTCTTTTGCGTGCGCAAATAACTTCTTATTATGGCTATTGAATTCTGAATGAACATTTGCATAATGTTACCTTAGGTCTGGATGCGTAGATATCATTGATCGTGTGTATGTGTGTCGAAGGGGTTCCTATGTAGTTACAGCTACAAGTAAACGTAACATATCGAGGCAATACATTCTGTCGATATCGGGCAGCTTCCATTCAGGCGCTGCACAATACGAGGAACGTGGCTTTAAAACCAATTTCTCGCACTTTAAGTATGGCACAGGTGCATACTACTCCATGCTGTTCGCGAAAGCACTTTAATGTCAAAAAACGACTCGTAAAATTACTAATAAATGTTTTTAAAAAATAATCAGAGACTTTCCACTCAGTTACAGCTGCTTCTATAAAAAAGCGAATTTGTGTTTCATTAGAACTCGGGAAAGTTATCAAATTTCAATCTTGAATCTAGAATTCCTTGAAATTTCACTAATAGGCAAGTTTAAAAATTACGCAACATTCTTTACCGTTTCGATGTCCTTTCTGCTGCTTGTCAAACTTGAAGTCTCTTTAAATTTCTTGAAATTCGTTAAAATCAGCTAAAATGCTTTGAAGTGTTTCAAGTTGTTTTACAATTTGTTAAAATTTATAGAAATATAAAAAATCCTTTTGATAATAATTTGCAATCCTTTAAAATCTCTTAAAATCCTGGGAAACATGACTTAATTAAAATACCTCTCAAATTTAATGACATCATTGTGATGGCATAAGATATGGCTCAAGGGGAATAATCCCAAGGCATGAATGCCATCGAAATCAGAGCCAGCATGCTCTCGCTATTCTCTCCTCTGCATACCTACATATAGGCAGACAATGATAAATTAGCCCTACGAAGTAGCTTGCATTGGTGTAAGTGCAGGTGTACCTATAGGTACTTTTGAGGGTAAACGCCGTATGTACCAACCCCCAGTTTCAGCAATGTGTTCGAAGAAGCAGTCAGACAGAAAGCACGATATTCAGAATTTACTGTCTGACTCGAACGATCCGCTACCACTAACCAGAGGAACCAACCCCAGTCCTCGTCCTCGTCTCTTCTCAACGTATCTCACATTCGTCTTCGTGGTACTATTCAAGCTTCTACTCGATACCAGTACTCCCATTTCTTCCCCTTCAGTCAACCTACTTGTCTTCTAAAATCTCCACCCTCTCACTTCCTTTTATACCTCTCGGATAATTACTAGAGAGCGATGATTTAAACCATTACTCACCCCTTAACCGCTTCATAATAATTGTGTCGTCTTATTTCAATTAACTTCGCGTTGGTTTCTGCCATATTCTCTAATGATCATTCTCGGTTAAAGTTAGTCGCTTTTTGAACAAAGATTTCAATCCCTCTTGCGAAATTGTTTCCAACCATATATTGATATAAGTTCTGTAAGTTTATTCGCGATTCATCCAGAATTTAATTACTCTACTATTGATGCAGATTGATTAAATTCATCTCCTGGATATTTATTCCTAGTCCTTTTTATTCACAGTTACATCTTTGAATGAGAAGCTCTCTTCGTATGTAATCCAAACTCGACAGGTATTTAATCAACCAAGTAGTAAAAATACAAATGTTTGATCAGACAGGCAGTAGGAGAGGAGGAAACTGCTGTTTATTCAGGATTGGGAAATCCCTAACTTCCGCTCTTCTTCAGACGGTTACGATAACGGTTACAGTCATCGCAGCAGGCGCTTAACGAGCTTGAATATGTTGTTGAGAGTCACTTGTAACCAGACATTCTAAATAACGGCTCTTCTCTCCAGATTTCTAAAACAAATATGATCTCACTAAGTTCTCATATCATTTCTATCGCCGTCTTTATTACGTTATTCTATTAGTAACTTATGAATTTATTTAAAATATATTCTCAACATAATTAAGAATATCAGAATTAAAAATTTAAAGGAAAATAGAAAAATATACGTGTCCTAAAAATGTAAATATGCTAATTCTGTGCTCTCGTAAAAAATGAAACACGACATCAGAGGAATTGCACAACATAGAGACGCCAAGAAGGCGCTTGAGGATAATAAAAGAGAGAAAACAAGACTCGTCGAGACTACGACTAGCTCGAGAATAATAAAATAAATTCCCACTTTCACAAACATGAAACATCTCATGTTTTTAGAAAGGGTGAAGTTAATTATAATTCATCATTATTAATAATTAACTATCTCTTTGTTGGCGAAAAATGATATAGAAAGTTATTTTCATCCCGTGAAGGTTTGATCCATCAAAAGTAAAGACAACAGGCCCTTTAGTAATGTGAGTTGACACCCCATCATGACCCTTTTAATCGATAGAATCAATAATAAATTCCCATCATAAAGTATACTCCACCTCCTCAACGTCATTCGCCACCTTCTGCTTCCTCTCTCAGCCTCTTTCCATCCACCATTGACTAGAGTTTAGTTGGCACAGGACACGAATCTCAAGTGGCGAACGCCGATAAATCAAATTAATCCAAAAGTTTTTCCAAGTTTCAGCCACAGAAAGTTTCCGAGTACACGATTGGCTCTACTGAAATTGAAAATTTACCCTCTCAGCCTGTTATTGGCGAACGTTACGGTTTATTAAATCTGCCCTGGCTGGAAATGAGGGTGAAGGACATCAAGTTTATTATTCGTCTCAACCAAATCTTAATCCCCTCTTGATTTCTTAAATGATTTTCTCATTTTTTCTTGCTATTCCAATTATCATAAATTGATCATTAACCATTTAATCAGGATTAACATTTCTTATTATTTTTCTAAATTCAGCAGAACATATCCATTTTTCATGAAATGTACTCCTCTTTATTTTGTCTGTACCTAAGAGAGACGATTTACACGCCTGAGTATTTTAAAATAAAGACCAGTAATAGTGCACAGAAAATTTGATGCACCTGACTAACAATAAGATTTCAGGTCAATTTACAATCGATAGAGTATTTTCAAATATTATACGTGTCTCTCCACTTTTTGCAGCATGAATCCCTATCTTCAAATGATGAAAAAAAAAAAGAGGAAAAAGTGTAAATCTCAGTGGAGTGTAAATTTTAGAACGATTCGCGAGTTTCCTGAAAGTCTTAAAGTATCCAGGGAAAATAAAGCTTCGAATTTAACTTTGGTAACGATACAAGATCGTTTTAAAATATGTGAGTGGGGTTGAAAAAAACGACTCGGATGGGAAATCGAAAATGGGATGAATGGAGAAGATTGTTTGTTTGTAATTAAAGTACAGACTAAAGATTTTAATATAATCGAATACAAATTTAGCGAGTTGTCATTCTCATTGCTTGAAATATAATACAAAGGATGACTATGTCTCAAAATTATACTCTGTGATTAAAATAAATCGACAAAGGAATTAAAAATATAATAACAAAAATAGTGGTAAACTAAATTTAATTTAATGTCGACAAAAATGTCTCTAGAAGGAATCTGAATTAAGTTTTCGCATTGAATTTACGATTAATAGCTCCACTTTATAATAGTGATGAATCAGATTATTTAGATGAGGATTGAACACTACGTCCATATGAGATTATGTTGGAATGAATCAAAATTAATTAAAGCTAATTGGTGTACCTCGTGATTTGTAATGCGTAGGAGGATCTCATTACCAGATAAACATTCTACATTATAAAATTACTTACTATTTTTTATATGATGAATATTTCCACTAAATTACTAATAATAAAAATTAACTATCATTCATCTTCTGTAGTCGAATGTTATTTAACATCAGGTAATTTCAGAGAGAGTACAAATCCGTAGTGTAAGGTTTCATTCCACATCAATGGAAGCTGCGAATTACTAACAAGCATTCATACATACATATAACATACTAACCGGAAGTTTCATGGCACTGTTTGAATTTACCCTACCACGAAACGCAATTCTACTATACGATGCGCATAATCTCAATTCGCTTCAACTCCTGTAGTGACAGTCACGTCACACTAAAATTTCTGTTACACTCAAATCATATATCGAATTATTATTCACATTTTATTCTCTAGGCCTTCATAAACTAATTAGAGTTTAAAAATTTGTTTTCACTTGTTTGAAAATTATCCGGCGATTTAAGATAGCAGTTTACTTTTCTTGTACACGAAAATAATATTAGAGATCAAAAACAAAAGGCGTATCTTCTCAATGGAACAATTTTTCCTTTCTGTAGAAGATGGCAATATAAACAGAAAATGCTCCTTCTCAAAGGCTTGGAAATGAAATGGAAAAAGTTGAGAAAGATTTTGTCGTTTGATTGAACCAAGGACGAGATTCTGACATTTCGAGAAAGCGACAATGTGCCGAGACTTGAGGCGCTTTAAATACAAAGGTCTTTCTGCTTGAGTGATAAAAGTGTGTTTAAAATTCCTGCATCGCCGCGAGGCAATTGTTTTTTAAGTCCGCTGCTAAGCTTCGGTCTTGCCCCTCCGCAACTCGCCTGCCTCTCTAATCTTCAAAGTTACGCTGAACTTTCAGCACCTTTTTCCAACCAACTTTTACCTCCCCCCATCCCTTGAACCAGCCTTTTCTCCGTCATACTTCATGATGCTGCGCGCATTTTGCATCGTGTCGGAATAACTTTCACAGACGAATAAGAATCTACGAGCAGGTTAAGAGGATTGGGGAAGCAACAGCTTGGGCAAAAAGTTATTTGGTTTTTGCGCAAAATCGATTAGCAAGGGCTTTTCCTAAATAATGAACATTCAAGTATAATTGTCGTTCACAATTACAGGGACAAAGGATATGTAACTTAATTTTCTTGTAATTTCAAAGAAATTACAAGATCAAAACGTTTTTCATCAAATTATCATTTAAACCGATGTTACATGTAATTATTTATTATTACATTCAAATATTTATGATGAAGTGCATAATTAAAACGTTAAAAGAATGTAGCAATTAGAAGAAGATCTTTAATTTCACAGAGAAAGTTTTATTGAATAGGAACAAGCAAACGCATTTGCTTGATTCAAGAACATTTCCTTTTTCGTGTATCTTCAGATATTTGTCAGCTCTATATTGGTATAAGTTGACCACGGATAATTAACGAAAACAGAGCGAATTTGAATTTGAGAACGGAAGCAAGCATGGATTTTCCTGTATTTTTCGTTCTCTATGTGGAGGTTGGAATGCAAAAAAGAGAAGTTAAGGTAATGTCGTGTGAAGTGATGTTTGAAAGTGTTTGCATTTCGACAAACCGCGGGATTTAAAAAGAAAAACTGGAAATTCCATTAAATGTAGTTGAAGAGTAGACACCAACTATTTTTAGAGTTGTATGGAAGATGAAAAGGAGAGGTACGATTTCGAGAGAAAAAGGTTGAGCTGAAGAAAGGGGTGAAAAGGGGCGAAAAGAAGAGAAAAGGGTGGCTGGATGAAGGAGTTTAGCCGCTCCAGTGGACTGTAACTTAAGCTAACCTGAGAAACACCATCTCCCAGGAACTTGCCTCGTCAGCCAACCGTAGTTCAAGCTACCACCTACAAACAGGAAACGGAATCCAACTTCCTTCCTTATACCGTCGAAGATTAATCTCGTCGCCGATCGTGTATCGGCTCACAAATTCCGTTAGCCACTATGAAACAGGAACTAGCATGTACAGTTTCATTTATGATTGCCAACTAAAATACAAGTGCGAGTACAAGTATTATATAGAGTTTCAGAGAATCGAAATTATAGCACAGAGTATACTGAATACTGTAATTTATAGAAACTACCTATCGAAAATTCAATATTCTGAAATTAGGATGTCTGAAAATTATTTGTAATTAACTTGGAGTTTTGATAAATGTCTCTACCCTTGTGAAACCTTTATAAATTACCATCGCGAGGTGCTGTTCTCGCACGAGAATCTGAATTTAATCACTGTCAAGGCAATAAATCCTCTTGAAGTTTTCTAGCATCTTAACAAACTATAATATTAATTCACTAGAGTATTCAAAATGCGAAAACTATCGTTATGATTTTATAACATTACCATATTATGCTTCAGCTTGAACATTTGTTGTGCATTATAAAGTGGTGCAAAAATAAAAGGAAAACCACAAATTTAGTTCTCCTTTTGAATAGAAGTTCTGAACAAAAAGTGGTGAATTTGAAATTGCTGACCGGAAAATCCCATTTGCATACATTGCCTATATATGTACACTAGCGAGGAAATAATAGTTTACTCGATAATTTGTAAAGTTTGCAACTTTTCGTGATTGCAGATCCTTGCGCGGACGTCGAGTGCATGGAACCGGAAATCTGTCAGCTGGACGAATCGAGGCAACCGGCCTGTCGTTGCGGTGAACAGTGCGGCCTCGAGTTTTCGCCAGTTTGTGGCAGCGACGGGAAAACTTATTCCAACGAGTGCAGCCTTAGACAGGAAGCTTGTAGATCGAAGTTGCAGCTTAGAAAGATCTACAACGACGCATGCACTTCAGGTAATAACGTTGTCTCTAAATCTTAATCGAACTATCAAAGTAGTTCCAACGAGTTCAACTAATCTCATTTAAGTGTCTACTTACTTAAAATAGTCGTTTCTCTGGTGATTATGTACAAAGTTTCTTCTTGATGAGATTATTTACAAAACCCTCCAGACCTTCTTCCAACCACAGCAGAAAAAAAAAACAAAGTCCTTAGATAGAATAGTTTCCTAACTTTAATTTGGTTTCTAGATCTCTTGGAAAAAGATGGAAAGTACTCTCCCATAATTGTCTAAATCTTTATTCCCTTTATAGTTTATACGAATTTATTTGATTCTTATCAAACTTCTTTATCCAGTTCTGAAAAAAAGTATTCAGTGTTACCAATTTACCCTTCTATTTAAATTAAGTTTCAAAGATTCTTTACTTCACAATGCAGTAACTTAATGAAAGTTTTTGTAATTTTTCAGGGAATAATCCATGCGATGGCGCACATTGCGCTTCGTATGAACAATGCGTGATTGATAAATTTGGTCACGCAACTTGTGAATGCGGACCAAAATGTGAACCTGTGTTGAGACCTGTTTGTGCCAAGGGAGGAAGAACTTATCCTTCTCTTTGCGAACTGAAACGACAGGCCTGTCTGACCAAAGTTAATATTGATTTGGCCTACACAGGAAACTGTGGATCCCAGGGTCCTTGTTTAGAAAAGGTCAGTTTGATTATTTTTAATAAAAATAATATTTTAAATTTTATTTACAAGTAGAAGATTATAAATTATAAACTATAATGATACTACTTTTATAAGAAAAAAATGTATTTTCTGCATTCAACCTACAATGGAAGAATTTATCAGAGAAATAATGAACAAGGATCTTATTTATTGCCTTTTTCCAGACTTGACAGTTTTCTTTTCTTTCTTTATTCTTCTTCTTCTTCTCTTATTTTTCTTTTTTCATTGTCTTTTAACTCTTGAAAGTAAGCGATTTTTTCTTCCTTTTTCGTTATCCACCTTTCTGGACGAACTCCTCGACTCACAGTTATTGCTAATTGGATGGCAACCTGCATCGGATAATGTCTAAGTAGTTGGACTGTCTTGTGAATGAACGAACGCTGTTGTGCAAGCAACAGCACACTATTGACATAAACCTCTTCACAGTAGAATGACAGAAAATGTTTATTATTTTCTTCTATTCATACAGAACTTTTATACTTTTCTTTTATGTAGTTATATTTCTCCAGTGATAATCCAAATTATGAACTGATATAGAAAGAGAAGAGGAGAAAATCAAATCCTTTTTAATCCTTTATAAACTAAACAAAAAGCATCAAAGCCTGGTTTTTTAAGATTATTTCGGCTTTTGTGATCAGTATCTTTGAATTAACGTCGCTCCCTCATTATCACAGTATGTACATATATCCAAATAATGAGGCTTCAAAAGTTTTCAGTACTTCAACTTCCATTTGCAGAAATGACTGAATAAAAATTATTTGGTAATTTTCATCCGAGATATTTGTACTTTTATAATTAAACTAATTTCCCACACTTCCTATGGTTAATCTTTCCAAGCACTGAGAATCCAACTGAATTATTAATTTCGCTTACATTTCTGGTGTAAGTTTAATATTTAATAGTATTTGTAAGGTAAAGGAAATAAATCCAGGATGAAGATTGAGAATTCGAGAATAGGCGGGCTCGTTTGTACTTTTCCGTCTTTTCTATAATTTGCAGGAAATTCAGAAGAACGGAAAGACAAACGAGAACAGGAAGGGATTTGAAGTAATAAATCGCACCCTTGTGGCGAGGGAAACCCCCTTTTTCCAGCTTTCCGTCTCGGTCGTCTTTGCGGACATGAAAAGAAGACTTCTCATCCCTCTATCCCCACTTTTTCTTACAGGTTTGCCAATGGGGTGCAGTTTGCGCTGAGAATGGAGACACGGCCACCTGCGAATGTCCCACTTGCCCAGCGGAATTTCAACCCGTTTGCGGCAACGATGGCATCAGTTACGGAAACGAGTGCAAACTTCGCCTCGAGGCTTGCCAGCATCGTCGCGAAATCCGCGTTCTCTACGACGGACTTTGCAGTGAGTAATTGAACAGTTTTCAGCGAAACACCAAACGTCATCTGTCCCGATAAAACTATCGCGACCTACTTGTCACCAATTCCAATACCCGTTCGTTTCTACCCTAAAAAATATCCAAATAAAGTTTTTCTAGTTTATTTCAGTAAATATTTCAGGAAAGTAAATTAAATTTACTGGTCGTATTCGTAGTCAGCCCATCAAAATACATCAATGTATGAATTCTCATAAAGATTAGAGGCATCTGCTTTTCGAAAATTTGCCCCAATGCTTCATGAAGTATCAATGAAATCAACAGATGAAATCATAATTTGGTTTACGTAATTTAATGTGCAATAATCAAAAGGCAAAAGAGAATAATTGCAAAGAGAAAAAGACTTTCGTGTCTAGTTCCACGCTAGCGTGCGTGTCATTTGAGTCGTTGGCTTTTCTTTTTGCCCTGATTCGTAAAACGATTAATAATAAAAATGGTCTTTCACTCCGCCTCGCATGTTGCTAATGAACACAAGGAGAGGCAAAGAACGCTATCCTACCATTACAGAAAAATTTCACCTAGCTAAACCTCCCTTTGTCAGTCCCTTTCTAGAAACCCATAGTAAAAGCCAGAAGTCCTTTTTAAAGTTAAATTCGGTATTAAAACAGTCCACTCAACAAAAGAATGCCACTTCAGTTTGAACCGCGATTCTGATAATAAAAGAAGTGCGATTTGGGGATTTTAAAATAGATTCGAATCTGAGATCGGATATGTTTTATGATTTAAGAATGAAGTTTGGAGCAAATATTTTTAGAACAAAGAAAGGAATGTCTATTTTTTACAGTGCAGAGGGCTTTTAAAACAAACAAATGATTCGCAATTCGCTGATACTGAAACAACATCAAATCCAGTTGTACTATGGAAATCAAGTGCTCGAATGTCATCCTGTCTTGAAATAAACAGTCTCTATCACCACGGACTTCGTACCACCTGTGGGGTTCATTTCCAACGCAAATTCACACGTTTCCAAGTGCAAATGCGGACAGTGGTGTTAGGTGGTACATTCATATTGTGTAAAGGATTGTTAGCTCATTTTATACATTTTTTTTAACTATTGTCTTTTAAATAGAATAGAATAATTGTTAAAAGTTCGGCACAAATTTGATATATTTCTATCATTGAAAGAAAATGCATTTTATAAAGATTGGAAAATTGTTATTGCATTTTATGCCACTCTAGGCTATTTTTAAAGAAGTTTATATATAATACGTACATATATTCAGTCTAATATTTAAACGACATTTTAAATAATGTAACCAACATTACGGGTGACTTGTCGAATCGTTTTAAGGGACCTAAGAACGTGTAAACTCCGTAGAATACTCATGAAAAGGTCTGTAGATTAAAGCACAGTCTCATGCATATCACGATGGCGCGACTTTACTTTGCTAGGTATGAGTTGTTACCCGAAGGCATGCACACTGCATATGCATGCAGCAACCAACTCCCATCCCACTTGATTCTACTAACCCCTTCACGCCACGTGCAACCGCCAGTACCATCGTATCCAACCCTCCAGAGATTCTCGTCGGATTTCAATGAATTCTAAAGATAACTTCTCCAGTCCCGCTTTAACTCTTCCTCGTTTCCACACCTTTCTTGTCTTCTATTTCAGAACTATAAAAAGTATCTGAAGGAAGAAAAGGTTGCAAGAGGATTGACTAGTTTTTGGGGTGGAAACAACACCTTCATTTTCTAAAAGTATTCTAAAAGCGATGTCGACTTATTCTATTCAACCCCTATCAAGATTTTTATCATTTTATGTACTGTGCAAATCGTTAAATAAATCCTTCAAAATTCTATTCTACCTCTATAGGTTTCAAATTAGTCTCTTGAGTACTTAATATTTAAAAATGAGGAAAATTTGTCATAAAGCAAACGTAATCGTTTAGTATCAAATTTAAGTTAACTTTCGCGATTGAAGAACTTTAGTTCAAACTTCATTTAACTTCATGAATATTTATAAACTGGAAGTTAAAATCCAAGGTTCTGCAAAATTTCCATTTTAATTTCGATTTATGATTGTTAATTAATCCCAATTAATATTACAATATTTTTACTATAAAATTAATTTCATTATTAAATTATTATTTGCTAATTAAATAATTCATTATTAGCATTTTGCTCCAGGTCATTAGCATTTTGCTCCTGTTGATACATTCATGCACATTGATGTTCATTCATCCATTAATATTGATGCTAATAAATGCATACCACGCCAATCTCCAAATATGTTTTAAAACATCAATTGTAAAAGAATATTGCAGCTGCCGATATTTCAGGATTTTTGTCTAACAAAACATTGACTATTACTACTGTTTCTGCACTGCCTGGCCATACATTTACCCTAACTACTACACATTCTCTTTCCACCATCTTCTTCCACTGTCTGACCATTCATCGGTCTGAACTACTGTCACTCATATTTTTAGCCATCTTTTTCCACTGCCTGATCATATACTGACCTAAACTACTGTAATCTATCCCTTTCACTATAATTTTCTGCTATCTGACAATACTTTGATCTGAACTACAACCACACATCTTTCCATTGTCTTATTTAACAGTCTGGCTATAAATTGACTTACTCGTATACTTATACTTACGCTCTTTCCACCATTCCCGTCCACTGTCTGCTCTTAAAGTGATTACTGTCACTCTTCCTTTCCACCATCCTTTTCCACTGACTGGTCATAAATTTACCTGAACTACTGTAATCTATCATTTTCAATATTCTTTTTTGCTTTTTGACAATATACTGACCTGAACTACTGCCAAACATCTTTCTACTAGTTTCTTCGATAGCCTCGCCATATATTGACTTATACTACTTCCCCTTCTTTTCGTACCATCACCGTTCGCTGTCTGACCATACATTGACTTGAATTACTGTGACTCATCTTTTCCATTGTCCTTTTCCACTGACTGTCCTTTTCCACCACTTAATCCGATCTACTGCCCCTTTTCTACTACACTCAACTCTCTCTTAGGGCAACAAGCTTTGCCCGGATAATTTCTATTACGGCAACAAAATTCATTTCTCCTACGGCATCAAATTCTTAACCTACACTGACGTATGTACATGCGCATTGCGTATTTCGTTACTTTAGAATTTTAAACTGCGCGCCAATAGTAATCAATCAGATGCCATAAGTAAGTTGCCACAATAGAAAGCATTTTTTGCCCTGGTTGAGTGTTTCCGGTTGCCGTAAAGGACATTTTGTCCTAAGAGAAGTTGCCGTAGGTGAGATTTGGGTGTATCCCCTTCTACTGCCTGGGCATACGTTAACCTATACTACTATCCCTGACTCATCCTAAATTACTTTCCCCTCCTTTTTCACCCTACTCTTGGCTGATCTAACATTGAAATCTACTACTAATCATATTTTTTTGTATATTAATGTTTTTCATATTAATAAATAAATTTATTTCATATATATCTTTTCTCTTTTAGATTGAAATTCTTTTTGAAAACTGAGCACTGAATCCATCTAGTTTATCCCTCTTTTCTCTCCTTCCTGACTCTACCTATCTTCTAGCATATTTGCTGAGAGATAATTTCCTTGGAAAGGTATGCAGTTATGCAAATAGTACGGAATCTTTATTAATGCCATTTTGAACTGGGGAGGATGCATTCAGAAGGGTGTAGTGCCAGAAAGCTGGGTTATCGTGAGTGGTTAAAGGCGTACATAAGGCAAGAAACGAGGTTGAAACAATTTCATGAGACGAAAGTGGTAGAGTTGAAACTAGAAATGTATAAAGGATGAAGATTCAAAGTGGTGCTCGATTTAGTCCTGGAAATCGAGTTGCGTTATAGTTAGCTTTAATTACCGCTTTCCTCTTGAGATTAGAAATGACAGAATTTCATCCTCTGATCGCTGGTTTCTGCCTTCTATTTGCAGACGGCTGTGAGAACAAGAAATGCGACTATTATGCTGAATGTGAGAGCGACAGCGGTGGCGATGCCAACTGCGTTTGTCCAAAATCCTGTGAAAATGTGGTAAGTGAAATAAAGTACTTAAAATAATTTATTAATATCCATCAATTTAATTTCTTGTCGATCTTTTGAAAATTTCATCTTTCTGGGGTAAAGTTAAGGTTACCATCTTTTTTTCAAGCAATGCAGAAACTACTCTAGGAGGATAGGAATTAAAAATGACATTATAAAAACTTCGAAGGCAGTTTTTTTTCACCCCAGGTAAAAATAAAAGAATTGTATGAGCCAGAAAATTCATATCATTACTAAAGTAATCAGGTTTGACAGAGGGGAAAATCCAGAGAAAAGAAATTTCTCCAGCAACCCATCGATTGGATCATTCCGAACCGAGAAATCGAGTAGCGTAGACTTCCTAATCCACCGAGTGCATCGACAGCGCGTAATTCTGAATTCTTTGGCGGTAGTGGTAGTCTCTGATGTCGTCCCTTGATCGGCCACGTCCCATCGGTAAAGAAAGGAAAAGAGCTATGAAAAAAGGGAAAAGAAATAAAATAAAAAAAACGTGAAATCCTTTACGGACAAACCCGCTTTTGGTAAAGCTTGGAATTTCTACCTAGTAAAACCGATGAACTGTGGCAGTATTCTCAAATAAAACCAGTGCTACTACTACTTTCCTAATGGATGCTTATCAAATGATTCCCTTTTTCTTTGATATTCACGGAATAAATATTTCCCCTGAGATTCATCTTGCATCCAATCAATTCCTAGTCTAATCAGTTTCGCGTAGATTACAGAATTTTCAAACGAAAGTTTACATTCCTTTAACTTTTGCAGAAGATAGATACTTCTCTTGGGTTTCTAAATTTTCAAGTTTATTTATGATCTTTTATTTCTTATCTCTCGTTGCGAAGAAACCTTAAAAGTTTGAGAACCACTGTGAATGCAAGAAGATTTTTGGCGAGTCAGCGATGAGACACATATAGAGAAATGGAAGCGAAAACTTTCTTCAAGGATCTGAAATTAGGCACTGTTTGATCTACATCAGCGAGAGTGCAGCTCAAGCTATCCTAGTCCGCAAAAAGAAGAGGATGGTTTTAAAAAATACCAGGGTGAGAAATTCCGAGTGTGCTATTTGGAAAATGAAGTTCAATGATCACTTGGAATCTATAAGAATTCTAGGATTCCTATTGAAAACTGTAGAATCGAATTAAATTTCATCAATGATTCTTGAGGACCAAAAAGAGCTACTGACTATGGGGTTAAATTAAATTAAGTTAAATAATTATCAGATTTATAATTTCCTAAAATTACCGACCAATAAAACTATTTTACATTTGGTAATACAAAATTGGTGACAGAGAATGCGTGTATATAAATCTTTTAAATAAAGGGTATAGGTTTTTTGAATTAATGGGTTGTTTTAAAACGAGACCCAGCGTATGGACATTAAATAGAAGATTAGTCTTAGTGTTCTGAGGGAATGGATCGTCTCAGGACTTTTACCACCACAACGTAACCTGGCCCGTTACCAACAGGCCATTTCAACCAAGCAGTCCTAATAACTATTACCTACCGCCGTCTGCTGCAAGCACCACAAATAATACCACGTTCTCGAATTCCAATTAGAACTAATGAAGCTGCCGTACGAGGATATTACACCAGAATGATTTCGTTTACACCAGGCGCAAGACACTTTTTTCATTGCAAATTTATAACAACCTACCTGTACATTATTGTCTGCTTCCTTTCAAAATACGTTTAATAAATAAATCCAGGAAGAATAAAACACTAATTAAATTTGTTTTCCAAAGTCGGAAAGCGGTTGAAAAATATACTTAGGGAAAGGGGGTTGAGAAAGGGGGTATTAGAGAAAAAAAGGGAGAGGGGTAAAAAGGGGGCGACCAGACATTTTTGGAAAAGGAATAATGATGAAGGATGTTAAGTATCAGGAGAATGAAAGTAGGGAATAGAAAAAGGGAGATGGAATGGGGGGTGAGAAAAGAGAGTTGGAAAAGGAGTATTCGGAAAAGAAGGTGGTAAAGAGCATAGCCAAAAGGGGTTTGCAAACGTGGTTGAAAAAGAGGATTTTGGAAAATAAGTTTTAAAAAAGTGTTGTGGGCAGGAAAGTGAAAATAAGAAGTAGAAGAAGGATGTTTAAATTGGGAATGGAAAAAGGGTGTTGGAAAAGAGGTGTTTTAAAGGGGGTTTTGAATAAGGAGGTTCGAAAATGGGTGCTGATAGATATTCAAAAACTTGAATAATAAATTTGTTTAAAGCAGCTATATTTAAGTGGCCTTCTTTAAATTACTAGTCAAAAAACATTTTGTTAATTAGAGAAAAGAGCATTTAATAAAGTCGCTAGACATTCAAGATAATTTCTTTACGAAATGAGGATTCTGCTTTTCAATTACAGACGCAGGTCGCTGGTGCCACCACTAAAGTTTGCGGGTCAAACGGCATGACTTATGCCACTGAATGTGATCTCAAGAAAGCTTCTTGCGAAGCCCAAACTCTCATCATCGTTAGCTACAGAGGTGATTGCGGTAAGTTGATAATTACTTCAAAGTAACACGTAATTCGAAATTTAAAAATGTACCTCATATTTCTCAACTTAACAAAATAATCCTCACGAGATCATATTAATGGTAATTCGCAGCTTTCGTGTCTATTTAACCACTTATGGAGCCAAATAAATTTTAAAATAAAAATAATAAAACAACATTATTAAAGAATATACAAAATTAGTGGTTTGTCGAAGTATTTTTAGTACATACTTATAAAAAAAAGATTCTATTAAATTTAACTAACATTAAAGATAAAAGAGTATATTTATTGTTATGCTTCTATAAATAATTTATGACCATCATAAAAATAATTTCAGTAGGTTTCCCGTAAAAATTGTTGGACACTACGATAAAACTTATAAGAGCTAAAATTATATTTTTAGTGATGTTCTTTTTATGGTTTGGATTATAATTATAATATAAATATAAGCGATATAATATGGCGAATATGATTTAATTCAAATGCAACTATTTAATATCAAAATTTAAATTCTTTTAGAATTATGTTCGAAAGTGGAATGCGAAAATGGTGCACATTGCATCGCAGGGGTATGTGTCTGTCCTAAAACTTGTCCAGAAAAATCGGGAGAGACAGTTTGCGGAAGCGACGCAAAGACATACTCTTCAGAATGCGAACTTCAAAAAGCTGCTTGTGAAAGGGATCCAAAACTTGCTCCCCTGCAAGTGATTTTCTATGGAGAATGTGTCGAGAAATTCGCAGTCGCTGCTTTGAGTAAGTTTCAATTTAAAACAGAAATATGATTCTTTACAAAATTCATTGCAGAGTTTCGTTTTTGTATTTCCTAGTGACATTTCAAATTTCATAAAGTGAAAATGCAAGTGATAATTTATAATTAATGATAAAATATTGCTGTAGCAACATAGCAAATATAATTTTCTACTGGATTTTGTATGTACTCATGCAAATTCATTTAGTGTCTCTGCCCCTAATGAAGTTTTACCAAAGTTTCGTTTGGTACATAAGTGCATAAACTAAATACGAAAACTTGAATCCATTTCCAAACTGTTGGTAACTTGTCTAGCCATAGTAACTCTCCAGCTTTACTAATCTTTGAACCCCTAACTATTAACCTCGTAGCTACCATGTCCACTCCAGCAATAACTCGCCTAGTAACCACGGTGGCTGAAGTAACCAGTACACAAGAACGGGAAGCTTGCAAGGATATTCATTGTGATTTTGAAGCCACTTGCGAACTCGGACCAGACAAGTTTCCAAGATGTAGTTGCAAGTTTGATTGTGCTTCGATTTCTCCTGAAAATATGCGCACAGTTTGTGGAAGTGACCACAGAACTTATTCATCCCTTTGTGCGATGAAGATGGAAGCTTGCCAAAGACAGCAGGAACTCAGGCTTAGACCAATTGAACTTTGTGAAGGTTCGCAAGCTCATCTGATTAAAACTTATGCTTTTGCCAATTATCCTAGCTTTGAGCATCTCATTCCCTTTCCGTATTGTTATACTAAGTCATCGTTATTCATATTTATTTATGTATTTAGTCTAGCTCTTTTTAAAACTAAATTTTTATTTTTATTTATATTATTTTATTCATCTTTATTCAATTCTTCACTAGGTATGGAAGTGAAACCTTGTAATGGAGACACTCCTTTGACTGATGCTGAAGGTAAGGAAATTGACTGCGGAAATGGAGCTCAACGCAAAGACTGCCCCAGCAATAGCTATTGTCATCAGACTCAACGATTCGCTCGATGCTGCAAGAAAGGTATAAATTGTATTCATTTTCAAATTAAAGTCTGTTTCTGTTTCATTTTTATAGAATCTTTTGTTTTATAATTAGTTTGTTCGCTCAAATTTTAGGCATTACGTTACTCAAAAAAAATCATTTTGACAACGACTTTCATTGAAGAAAGATAGAAATATTCCTAAATAAAGTAATAAAATAGGTCACATTTTTCTGAATTATTTATTTCAGATCAAGGAGTGCAGATGGTCAAGTGCACAGATTCATGGCATGGTTGTTGTCCTGATGGGAAAACCGCGGCTCTGGGACCTGATGGAGCAGGATGTCCTAGTCAGTGTAATTGCAACAGATTGGGTAGCATGTCTGATACTTGCAATCCTGAAACCGGTCAATGCGAATGTCGTCCTGGCGTTGGTGGCTTAAAATGCGACAGGTGCATGCCAGGTTATTGGGGTCTTCCAAAAATCAGTGAAGGTCATCAAGGATGCATACGTAAGAGAAAACGAGATTTTTTCCATCCAAAAAATGATAGAAGAAATGAAATACAGACTCTGTTTTCATAGATCATTTCCAGATCATCCAAGGTTAAAAAATAAATAGTAATGCATGTTTCTAATTTTCTCTTCCCAGCTTGCGGTTGTTCATTGTTTGGCTCAGTTCGAGAGGATTGCGAACAAATGACTGGTCGTTGTGTTTGCAAGCCTGAAATCCAAGGTCAAAAGTGTACAATTTGTACTGATCATAACAAAATTCTCACGCCAACTGGATGCCATGCAGGTAATTTTAGAACTGATTTTTCAATATTTCATCTCTATTGGATAATGTACTTTTGATTTACAAATTTTCCAAAGATAATAGAAACAAGATCCAGTATTAAAACCCTTTCTTCTCTTTTACAAAAGGAAGCCGTTTAATAGTAATTTAAATTTAGAGAATCGTGCAGTTGTATCCTCTGAATATAAATACAACGAAATGATTTAAAATTTGAAAAAATAATTCAGAATCCAGCTTAATCTTTTTTCTCTTGGTTACATTCCCAGCTGACTCACTCCTGCCCGAAATACCAGACTCTTGCAGCAAATTGGAGTGCTATTCTGGCGGACATTGCTCGGAAATAGGTGGTCCCCACTGCGAATGTCCCTCTTCTTGTCCCACGGATGTACCCCCAGTCCCCGTTTGCGGCAGCGATGGCCAAACATATGACAATGAGTGCGAGCTACGACTTTACGCCTGTCGTCATCAAGCCGACGTCGTTACTCAGGCGTTTGGCCATTGCAGAGGTGGGTTCACTGATCGTACACCTCTTTACATAATGCGTTACTAAACCACCTATGAATTAACAGAAAATAACAATAATTAAAGAAAAGCAAGTAGCTCGACTTTCGTCATCTAAAAATGTGGAGTATTTCCAATTTTGGATAGAGAGTGGGTGTAAAAATCTGCCTATATTGTAATTTTAGAATCTTTAGTCATGTGTTTGCGATACCACTAAGTAGCCGTTAGAGAAAGTCGATTTTATGGAAAAAATGATGGTTCAAAAATACTGCCCGTTAGCTCGAAGTTTGAATTATTCTTGACTAACATTACTAATGCCTTTGTATTCTGTAGATATAATAAACTCTTAACGTTTTTATTAATCCTATGCATATATTAATAACCCTTTCGAACCTCTATTCACAATAAGAGAGAAGTCTACAGTTAAAAATAACAAAATACAGGATTTGAGTTTTTGAAGCATTAGCTTATTTCTTAAAATATTTTAAAAGTCATTTTAAGTCGATCTCATTTATTCACATCCCTAATGAATACTCGCATTAATTTTTGAATATTTTCTCTTCCTTTCTGGAAAAACTTCATTATACCAAAGCAACATTTCCTGTTCAAAGTGCAAATTTTCTTTTTCAAGAAGATTGACCCAATTCTGTAAAATAAGTTTTTAATGAATTGAAAGGGAGAAGAGTAAATTAAATGAAGAGAAGTACCAGAAAACCACAGATTCTGAAATGTGAATCAAGATATTTTTTCAAATTATTTAATTAATTATATGTAATTTATTTCTTCCTTTCAAGCTTGAATTCTGTGTTAAATAAAAAATCGTTTTTCATCTAGTACTCTGAATTTAACTATTATCCTTATTCTGAGGGCTATATTGAATGAAAGGAAAATCTCCAAGAAAGTTTGCAATAAAAATCGAAGTTGTTGCAAGAAACTTCAAAGACTTCAATAATCAATTCCGCAGGGAAACCATTCAAAATGTTGCTGGCCAAATTTACAAATAATACATCCAACTTAGTAGTTCCCAGTTTGCTTTCCAAGATTGCCCCTTCATAATCTCGGTCTGTAATCTCAAGACTCTTTGATAATGTGAAAGCGCTTCCTTCTGAGAAGTGACTGTTGAAAGTCTTCTGCGATCAGGGATTAATTGATCTTTAAGGATTTAAAATGCTTAATTAAATTTTGTATAAATCGTATTATAGAAGAAATTATATTTCAAGGATTTTTATTTCAAGTCGTTTGTTTTACTTTTGTTACTATCATGAAAGATTAATATATAGTTTTTTTAATTTTAAATCGTTTTAAAGTACATTATAGAAAACATATTTAATAAAAAATTCAAAACTCAGAAATTCACATCGTATCATATTAAGAGTCCTCTTAAATGAAATAAAATTTAATCTCTATTTAATTTCCAATTTACGAAACACACTGCTGTATTTTGGCAAGCAATAAGTTGACCACCAGTTGGTCCCTTGTGCCATTAATATAACTTTGTAATGAAGCTTGCAATATCCTGGTTGTTTCCATAACCCTCCTGAATAAGGATTATAATTCCCATTATATTTTACCTCGAAAAGCTTCTAAACCTACGATATGGAACTCGCGGACAAATTAAGGTCGTCATTTAATTATAAATTCTCTTTTTACCGTCTTCCAAAAGATTAATGTAAAATTTAAACTGGTACTAAATTAATATTTCTTTCACTTTCTAATGCTGTAATATTCTTTATTAATAATTAATTTCGCCCCCCATTTAGCACCTAAATGGGGCGCGTAAAAAACTCAAATAAAAGAGTATTTAGTATGTACATTGGAGGACGGTTGTACATCTTTCCTGACGTCCAACTCAGTCCATGTAATCAAATATTTATTTCTGCCACGTTTATACAATATACTCGGTTGACTCTACTGATTCATTTCCGTCAGTCGAATCCAAAGTTACTCTTTGCATCAAATGTAAATCGAGAAAGTAAATCACTAAAGTATACAGTGAGATTAAAATTAAATTATATTAAATTCAAATTAAATTCAAAGTATAATTTCTATAACAAATATAGAAATCAAGAATCTATTAAATTCAAAAATCTTTTTGTGACTGCTTCTTATTCCGATTCCGCGAGTCGCGACTCGTTTCGAGGTCTTCTTTAGGTAGATGGGGTGGGTTGGACGAAAGAGAAGTCAATCTTTTTAAAAGTTTCTGCTGGACCCTGTGCAACTCGCTCTTGCAAGTTGAACATAAATTAGATTACGGAAGGTCAGTTTCAGGCGCACTTTATATTTCGAATAGGAAATGTTGCTGAGTTTTGTATTTCCTACAACTGAGAATCTGCCCTTCTTTTCGTCTTTATTACTTGAATTTTTTACTTCTTCACTTTTTATTTTATATTTTAAAACACTGGATAAGAGCAAATGATATATGCATGCAAAACGAATGAAACAAGGAAAAGAAATCGACTAGAAGCTTTTTCACTTCCTTTAAATAATAAACAGGGTAATTGCTCAGCTATAACGACGGAAAAGGCGGAAATGAAGAAAGGAGATGCTCAGGAAATGATTGCATTTAGCAGTCGAGTAGATTTGCACTTTTAGTTCTTGATGTTTAATCGATTTTCATTAGCTAAGTGGTTTTCATAAGGTATTTTTTAAATAAATTTTAAGAGAGGAATATTTTTGACATAACTTGTTCAGTGAATGGAAAAATCAATGCTGTGGAAATTGAACTTCTAACTTGTTAATTATATTAAAGGCAAGTAAATAAATAAAAAAAATTAATTAATTAAATATTTACAAAATAACTTGTTCAGTGATTGGAAAAATCAATGTTGTGGAAATTTAATTTCTAACTTGTTAATTATATTAAAGGCAAGAAAGGTTTATTCGAATGGTCTATAATTTTATTTTAAATAAAGGTAGTATTTTTAATTACTGGATGGTTCAGCAAGTCATAAAATAAAAAGAGTAAAAATTACAATAGAACTTTGAGTGATCAGCAAGAAATAAAATTGCAATTGAATTGCTTGTATAATAAGAAAAAAATGAAATGAGGAAACCTGAGACGAAAAGACGTTATTTCGAGGTTTTCTACTTTCTTATATGTATTCTCTGGGACTTTCAACTTAACAAGCTCTGGCAATTTCATTCTCACTCCTTGTATACCTCACACCCTTCAAGTTTTGCGTTCGCAGACCCTTACAAGTTTTGTTTTGTTCTACTCTCTGTTACCCGGTTAACACAAAACGGAAATGAATAAATAAATGAATAAGTAAACAAATAAACGAGAGAAGCGTAACAGGAAAGTACGGGCATCCTTGGAAAAAATAAAAGAAATCGTCGACAGCGTATAATAGGAAGTACGATATAATCGGAAAGTAATTAAATTCTCATCAGCTTCTGCAAACTTTCCCTTTCGATTCACTAAAACGAGCTTATCGACCAGACAGAATAATAATCGCCTGAGTAGAAAAAGTACATAAAGTCTGCAGAAGAAAGACTTTGATTTTAACTTTCATTAGGATCAATTCGCTTTTTCAGCTTTTTTCAGATGATAGCAAAGTAGGAAATTAAAACTTCTATAAGACTAATTTCTTTGTCATTCATCTCTTAAAATACTTAATCTTTTTTAAAAATTAATTGAAAAATATTTTTAACTTTGAAAACTGAATTAAAATACCCACAATTATTTCTAATGCAAAATTGGAAACCTTTCTCGTATAAATTGATGAATTATGGGAAATTTCATTTGTACTCTGAAACTGACGAATAATGTCAAGTTAATTATCACAAAACCCAATTTATACTGTCCAATTACGTATAATTTATTCGTGACTGGGTAAATGCATATTCAATCCTTTTCGCGTCATCTAGTTGACATATTCGGCTGCGTATAATTCCGTACATATTTAAATATTTAGTAAAGTTTTTCAGAAAAAATTGTCTTGCATTATTCGAACTCATTCTGTATTTATTTTTTTATTAATATTATTTCTGTAATATTTCGAGTCGTATACCTCAAATATCGTTAAGAATTAGAGAAATGGTCGCAATTCGTATCTGAAAATAGGTATCTTACAATTTTCAGATGACCCCACGGTCAATACGGATTTTCCCGTGAAGAGATATACAGCTGTGCAGTATACTCAACCAGCAGCTGCCATTTCTCCATTATCGAAATCCACAAGACATCTTCTAGTCCCTGAACCAGATCCACGATATTACTATACTCATCGGGCACACCAAGAAACGATTACTATCGATCGAGAAAATTTAAAGCAGGGTAAGTTAGTTCATCAATTTTAAATCATAAAAGAAAAACTCTAAATTCGTGCTTTAGTCCAAAAAAATTATTATTCAGTTATAAAAATGCAGGACGAACAAATTATTTACTTAAAATACTGATGAAAATTTTTGCATGCATACTCGTAATTAAATTGACTAATTTGTGTAACTAACAAATATAATTCTTTAACTAAGTAAATTGAAGAAAAATCTGGATATCTAGTATTTATATAAGTATAGAATATAGAAATATTGAATTTATAATGATTTTCTTATTATAGGGGTGGCTGCATCTTATAGGCCAACGCCAGCAACAATACGAGTCGTAACAGCTTTGCTTGGCGATCTTTGCACTGATGACAAAGACTGCACAATTCCTAACAGTGAATGTATCAATGGAGGTTGCATTTGCTTGGATGGATATGCCGAGACAAGTGATAGACAAGAATGCTTTGGTAAAACGTCAATTAAATATTGCATTATTTAAAAAAAATTAAATACCATTCGGTATTACTCTTAAATGTCAAAGAAGAATTCATAGTACATCGTGGAAAACAAACTTTGCCTTTATTGGTCTACCTTAAGTTGCCTGACCGAAAGTAATTTTCTTTACAGCGAACTACGTTCCAGTCACGTCAACAGAAGAATTTCGAGCATGTTTGTCCTACCCATGTCACATGTCTTCGACCTGCATCGATTTGCCCAGTGCGACTTTTGTTTGCATCTGCAGACCGAACTATACTGGTTTACTTTGCGATGAGGAAATTAACAGAAGGGACTACGAAGTACCTTCTTTTGACGGAAAAAGCTACGTTAGAATGAACAGATTGAAAGCTTACCACAAGTTTAGCATCGAAATTGAATTTAAGACCTATGCTGACAATGGCATCATTCTTTATAATCAGCAGAAGGCAGATGGAAGTGGTGACTTTGTCTCTTTAGCAATTGTTGATGGGTAGGTTTTATTTTCTAATTTCCAAGCATTTGATCTGATCAGGAAACTAATTCCATTCCTGATTTTTAGATACGTCCAGTTTAGATACAACTTAGGAAATGGTCCGGTGATTCTAACATCTCCAGAAAAGGTGCAAATGAAAACTTTCCATCGAGTAGCAGCCAAAAGGTACCACAAGGATGGAGTCTTGATTTTTAATGACGGTGAAGACATCGCTGGTCAGAGTCAAGGGATGTTGAAGTCTTTGGACCTAAATCAGGACACTTTCATTGGAAACGTACCTACAAATTTCAGCAAGTAAGTGAAGTTTAGTGTAAATTAATGATAAGTCTTCAGTATTCTCAAGATTCGAATTATTCAAATTGTTCAAACTTCTCTTCATTGCAGAATCTATGAAAACATCGGAACAAATCAAGGTCTACTTGGTTGCATCCGAAAACTGAAGATCAACAGGATGACTGTTGATCTGCACATTGGCCACGACAAGGATGTCCTTGAAACTTATCGAATAAAGGAATGTGGAGACAATGCTTGTGCAAATCTTCCGTGTCAAAATGGTGCAACATGTCAGCCGATTTTCGAAGAGGACCTCTGCGACAATCAAGAATGTGACAAGTCACACAAGAAAGGAAAAGGAAAAAGGAAAAGCGGAAATGGCATGAACATTGTAAGATGTAAAGGTTCTCATTGTACGTCAATTGAACAAAGAAGATCTAGAAAGAACGCCAAGAAACATTGCTCGAGTTCAGATTGTGAACTTGATCTTGATTTTAACTATGGTCGTGAAAACTACGCTGTTGCAAAGTACGATCCTCCTGAATATAAGTGCATATGTCCTCCCGAATATACCGGGAAAAATTGTGAACAATCTTTGGATCCTTGCATGGGAGAACCTTGTCAACACGGAGCTACTTGCGATATTTTACCACAGGGTGGCTATGTTTGCAAGTGTCCTCCTGGAAGAACTGGAGAACACTGTGAAATTTGTAAGTATGCGTGATTTAGAAAAATAATGTAGGGAAACAATTTTTAACCTGCTGTAGATTTTACAATTAGATGGAATCTCAAAATTTACTAAATGGAGTACAATTTACTTCACAGTGGATGCAGAGTTAACCGAGTTTCTAATACCGGAGATGAAAGGCGACGGTTTTCTCGAACTCCCATGTCTGGAGGGTGTTGCCAAAGCATTTTCAATAGAACTTTGGTTCATCACACAAGCGAACGATGGCCTCCTTCTCTACAATGGTCAACTAAATAATGGAAGAGGAGATTTCATCAGCTTGAACCTTGTTCATGGCAAGTTAGAATTCCGATTTAATCTCGGAAGTGGGATAGCCAACATTACATCTCCCGATCCTGTAACTCTGGGTAGTTGGCATTGCGTTAGGATTAGCAGACTTGGAAGAGAAGGCTTACTACAACTTGATGATGGAACTTTAGCAAGAGGATTGTCAGGAAGTCCCCTGACTGAATTGAATCTTGAGATGCCACTTTATGTTGGAGGCGTGAAGTGAGTCTTAAGTTAAATCCCATTAAAAGGGTATTTCTTTTCTCCTATATTCAAGCTTAATGGGGGAGGTGTCACATAGATAATTGTTTTTCTTATCTTACTAATTTCAATTCCTTTATTTTTAGACATTGGCGAGAAGTTCATCGACTAGTAGGAGCCTATACTGGACTCCAAGGAGCAGTTCAAAGATTAATGGTCAATGGAAAGACGTATCAGAATCTCGCCGTGAATTTCACTCAACACAATACCGAAATTTACGATGGCCTGCCTTGTCCCAGTAATGAAAATCCTTGTCACAATGGTGGAGTTTGTCTGCCTTTGCTAAATAGTTACCTTTGCAAATGTGCTAGTGGTTACAATGGGCTTCACTGTGAATTTTGTAAGTATCAATCATTTGCTATACAATGGGTTCTATTTAATATAAGACGTTAATTTTATAATAATTTTACAGTTATGGGCTATGATGTTTCTGGTGGGGAAATAGCAGAAAGACCTGTTCGGTTCAATGGTGAAAATTTCCTTCAGTTCAAACATCGATTTGGAAGAAGGTAAAGGATTTAATTTAATTTCTAATTAATTGTTAGATAGTCTGAAATTTTTATAACTGAAAAAAAATACTAACAATTGATGTTTCTGTGGAATCTTTACTAACCCCTGTCTTTAACCAATTCTTCTTGCAATTAGTGCAAATGCTTCTAACATAACTATGGGGGAGTACAGTGATGATTCCTATTCCGACTACGACTTAGAGGAGGATATCGACTATGAATATGACAATTATGATTATACTGAGTAAGTGAATTTGGAAGATATTTCAATCTTCAATCGAAAATAGCAATGCATTCAATATTCAAGATTTTTATTCAGAGTTTATTTTAATATAAATATTTTGGCATTTGAAAACATCTATCTTAATCAGATCCTCCAACTCTAAATTATTAATTTGACGAGTTTATCTTTAGACTATTATATCCTTCTTTAAATAATCGCACTGCATGAAGGTAGTTATTTTAGAAATTATTATTATTATTATAGAAATATAAATATTCCGTTATTCACAGTTTGTAATCTGATTTAGGATTCACTCGCTTATTCTTTTTATATCATATTTTATTATACATAAAGTTTAACTTTTAATAATTTGAAATTTGTTCCCCATCCCTCGGTATTAATGCAATTGAATTTTGCAGACGAAGGGGACAGCAGTCGAATAGATTCGAGCTGAGGTTGAGAACTACACATCCAGAAGGTCTCATCGCCTGGATTGGAAGAGGAAAAATTGAACACCTCACCGTAGCTTTACACGGAGGATACGTTGTTTTATCGTACAAAAGCAAACATGAAGAGATTTCCTTAACGAGTAGGGTACGTGTTAATTTTTCTTGAAATCAGTACATCAGTTTGGACATTGAAACAAGTAATTAAAAATTATAAACAATAAATATTTTTTTAGGAAAAGGTTGACGACGGTGTGTTTCATCACATCCGAGCTTCCAGGAGACGAAAAGCAACGATAATACAAATTGACGACGAACCTCCTGTAAAAATGGCAACGGAAACAACCGTTCTGATAACGAATGGGAAACTATTTGTCGGTGGAAAACCAGGTTTTCATGGAGTCAAAGGATGCGTCACGGACTTCATCGCTGATAAAAGAAGAATTCCTCTCACGAGACGAAAAATCGAGTTTTGCCACGATAACGACGTATGATAATAAACCATTGACGATTGATTCGTCTAATAAAAGTGACGATTTTTCGCTGACTGCTGGATTCCCATCAGGAATCGCTCCACCTGTGAGCTGACCAGACATCAGCAAGAAAGTATTACACGAAAACCAAATGTTCTCTGACCTCAGAATTCTCCAAGTCGTTTACAAGAAAAATAAGTCTGATAATAATCGATCGACTGTGCCTCGTAGCCATTTAACGATTTATTGAGATCGAGTGACGAGTTCAAGTGCTATGTTTTCATCGAAGGACAATAACATATTTTTAAGGAAAAGAGTTGCGAAATACTACGTGTGTATTATCGCAAATATAAATATACAAAGTATATATACAAATATAAATATTAAATATAATTTTAAATATAAATATGAGACATAAATATATGAATAATGTATGTGGATAAGTAATGACATACGGAAATTTAAAGGTATACGTACAATTTAGACACGAGTTAGGCGGCGAGAAATGAAATGAAAAGGAATCAGGAAAGAAAGTGCAAGAACTTTAGTCCTTAACTAGCTGCTGACGCACCTAAACAAGTTACGATGCCAAGACTGACTAATATGGATGAAGAGAAGAACTAAATCAGTGTTATGTTTGAGTGTTCGGTAGAGAGATTTATCATTGTGGATTTCCTAGATAGAAATAAGTATTTTAAATGACTGTTGATTTATGCCAGTAGAGACCACATTGTTTAAGGTAGGCGAGGCTTTTTATAAAAAACCGACAAGAAGTAGATTATATTAAAAATGAGATTCTAGACGATGATGTAGTTATAAATATATTGATATTACATTCCATGCAATGGACACCTCTCGAAAATAAGTTTTACGTAGGGTAATTCGTATACACATACATATGCTTTAAAAAGAGATTAACAATGATTATTAAACTAGGAATATTATTGCCGCCTGAGAAGCGAGTATGAATGAAAAAAGTTAAATATATATGTGTATATTATCTGAGTGTGAGTCAAGTTTCTCGAGATTGTAAATATTAATAAGCTAGCCTATTCCATGGATGACGAATTATCTACTGCTTACTGTACACAGTTCAAGTATAATATGTATCACCTACAATCGTAACGACCTAAGTCAAATTTTGTTAAAAAACTCAGTCTACAGGCTTACAACGACAGAATTTTTAATACGTTTTCCACTTTTCAATTGTTTTGGAAAGATTCATTGGAAATTAAATATTATAGGGATAAGAGTAGAGATTTTTATACGTTTTGAATTAAATTCAATTCACTGTGACCGACAATCAATTTGTCAAATATCATTTGAATTCTTATCACATCCTTAGCTATGCATGAAGTTTAGATCTAAGAAACTATCTTCCACTTAGCTTATCGACATTTTTTATCTTGTTCATCTGAAGAATTATAATCTCAAGGAAATAATAGTTTCTGAATACCTGATCGAATTTTCACACATATCAATTATTTATTCAGTCTGTGATATTGTACGTAAATTTCCCTATAATATTTTTTTTTCCAAAATAGAAAGTCTACCACACAAAATCTTCCATTTAGAATTTAGTTTTCGTGGAACTGAAATTTGTACCTAATTCGAAAGTTTTTACGCTTTTCTATATGTACAAGAAATAAATTTCGGACATAAATTTTAAACTGACTAAACATTTTCAGAAATTCGATAAACCTCTTAACATTTTTTATCATGAAGTTTAAACATATCAAAGAATTTAAAAAATCGAATAATTACAAGAGTCAACGAAAATTTTGTTTAATCGGGAGTCAGTAATTTAATAAGTTTAAAAAAGCCATAGTCATATTGATAAAAAAAGGAGCCTATAAATATTGAGATTGAAAATCTCATTATTGATTGCAAATGCGAAAACTGTAATTGTTAAGTATCCATAGAGCAAGTTGTATACTTGTATAGTAGCTTGAGCTATATGTGTATGTTGCTACGATTTTGGATGAGCAGGTGGTAGCTTTGTAATAAACTTAGGCAAAAAAAACCTATGGTGTTTGTATCGGAGCGGAAATTTATCTTTCAAACAATCTTTCATATCCTGCCACTATCTTTAGAACTTGTCCTAAATTTTTGTGATCGTTTACACCATATCTCTCTGCTTGTAACGATGCATATCATCCGTATCGATCATTATAAACGACCAATGATTGACTTAAATCTGAGAAAAATACTAGTGAAGAGAAACCTAAGAGTAAAGTCTTCTGAACTTGTAAAAACTGTGTTTTAAAAATAAGTCTTTAATAAATTATTGCTTCAAACGGTTTCTCTTCTCTTAAGCGTGGTTAAATATTTTTTAAGAACTGAGTTGTATGAAATATTGATAAAATTATGGTTTGAAATTTAATTTTTCTAAATAAGGCAGCAAGCTTAACAATTTTTTTTTTCAAACTCGGCAAAACATTGGCCTAAAACCATGCAAAGAAAACCCTTCTACTCTACTGCCATCCTAAATAGGAACTTTTTGGTGACACAAATATGTGACAGGCAATTTCAAGACCACTAGATTATTTCAGGAGAAGTTTTAAAGCTAAATGTTGAAATTTGCATTTTTAAAACCGATCAAGAATTTTTCTCGCAAGTTATTCTTAATTTCTTAGTTTGTTATACTAAGTCTAATGCAAACACTGTGAATTGTTAGTTCTTCACAACTACGATTGAAACCTGCTACTGCGCAAAAATAATAATAAGCGCATTGTAAAGTGACTGTATATACAAACAATATATAAATTATGCGATTATATTTAGACTTTTTAAATTTTTTACCCAAATTCAAACAAATAATACAGAAAATTGTATGTAGAATAATTAATATTAATTTATAGAAGTAATTAAGGAAGCAATATTGTAAAAATTAGTCGTAGGCTTTCAAAAAGAAAGATTATGCTTTTTGTAAAAACACCTTTATTGGTAATAGCCTATATCACATTCCCCAATCATTCATGATTTCCAGAAAATATGTACACTAAATTTGCATCTCTTCATTCATTCATCTCAATTCACTCATCAACAAATCTCAGTCCCTACTTAGAAATTGATCTGGGATCTTTTTCATCTTATAATAATACTTTCTCTCATAATTTATGAGAATGTAAAAAAGTAATTTACAGATTTATAGAGCCATTGATCTTAACCCGTAATATCTTATACAGCGAATATTTCAACACAGTGGGAATTATATTAATTAAAAAAATTATTATTAACTCGGGGGAGCATCTTTTGCCATTTCTTCCAGTTTTTGCCTGAAGGTTTCTCGAATTTCATTGATGGGTTTCAATAGGAAAATTGGTACATTATCGTCCCTCCTCTGCAAAATAAATTTTAATTAAAAAGTGAGGATTTACATCTCGCGAAATGATCTATACATAGCTATCATAAGTAGAAACGGACAGTTTTGTCAAGGCATGTTTTTTTTAGATTTGTGTGCCTATGTCTGAAATATCTTTTGTCTATGGCCTCCTATTTTCACTTATTTTCCTATTTTCCTATCATTTAGTTATCGTAAGTAAAAATGGTTTGTTATGTCAAGACGGCAAGAATTTTTAGATCGGACGAAGAAATTTTAGAATATTTACCTGGAACAAACATTCTCCCTCAAATTCGACGAGTTTTTGCTTCCTGGCCCTCAACAAAAGTCCTACACATTTGTCATTAATGTAATTGTAAATGTTGAAAAGGTCACCAAAAGTAATTCCTATAACGTCTGGCTGGTCCCGACAAGGTGTTCCATTTTGGTGGATAACTTCACAAAGTTCCAGAATTTCTTTAACGATATGAGCCGAAGCTTTGCGGCCTCGAATGTCCGAAAGTGATCCAGCAACTGGTCTAAAAATTCAAAATAAATTGGTACTTAATATATTTGATATTGAAATTTTGTAGAAAACTATTTTATAGTACATATAGATAGCTAGAAAGTCTCACCTGCCATATTCCTCTTTCGAGAATTTTGGCTTTTCAATATTCAGGCCTGAAGAGAAGGGATTTTTGGCTTGACTACTTTGGTGTTTATTGGCATGTTGATTAAACATGGCCACCTTGGCACCCAAAGATTCCTGAAACAATAGATAAAATTAAATTAGAAATAAATTACTTAACAATTATTACATATAATAATATGTAATAATTTGATATTTATTTTACCATTGAACAGTGGGAATATTTTTCATCAAGTGTTTGAATAACTTTCAACACGATATGCAGAAGTGACTACAAAGCAAAACGAAATACGTAACTGAAGCGAGATTAGTTTCACTAGAAAGGCTTCTTCTAAGCCCATGTTCATCGATAAGTACAAAGCATATCTACTATAATTTCCGTATGCTCTTTTATTTTCAGGGCCACCATTTTTTTCCAATTTTTTATTCAGAAATATGGAACCCAATTAATACATAAAAAATATTTTATTTAAAAAATTGAACTCTGAAAAATTCGAATAAGTAAAAATAAAATTATCATAAATGAAACACGGATTTTTTTTATATACATACATGATTAAAAAAGCTCTTTTGTTTTTGTCATATTCTTACCCAACCAGCAGTTAACATTATTCAAATGCCTGTGGTTTTCTGCACGTGTCATTACGTAAGAATATTATTCTATAGGTATCTAAATTTTTATTGTATATATGCAAAAGTGAAATATATTATTAAACATTTCTCGGATCTTAGAGAGTCTGCTGTGGAATGTTGGAATATCTCCAATTTGCCAGACCGTCGAGTAGCCCTGACCATAAAAGAGAATTTGATGGCACATTGACAAACTTTTCTAATATATATCTTACATTACATTCATTTGTTTCGTACGCGATAATTTACTAGTTTGTCAATTATACTAAAAGTAAAAAAAAATTTTAATTCCTTTTCACAATAGTTAACCATCACTCTCTTAACACACAAAAATATTAGTATTTTATGAAATGCGTAAGGAAACAACTTTTTACAATTATTTCTTACTCATTTAGTTTTTAACATTACATTGTTTTAAGGAAACACTTGCAAAAAATAATATTCCAATTCTCATTATTAGTTATTAATTAGTTTATATAACATATTTTAAATTGAATGATTATCTTACAAATATGATTCAAATCTACCAATTTTTAAATAAATTGTTAACAGCACAACAATGAACTAAACAATATAAAATTATAATAAATTATTGAATAGGATGATTTAAAAATGAATAAATTAAAAATGATGCAAACATAATACTCACAACAATCACCTCAGACATTTTTCTTCTCTCAAAAAGACACAGTAATTAATAAATTAATAACAAATACAAATAATAAGTTGTAGGTAAAAAGCGAAATAATACTGTCACGGTTTTGAGGAATTCAAAATGAATAGACCGGCGCGAAACTCCGCGTATTTAAATTTTCTGGTAGCACCTTGATAACCCGCTTATTAATTATGCCTGCGCGGTGCGGACTTCATGAGTACGGCGTCGCGACGCCGAGCGTCTTTATATAAGTAGCTTGCAACGTCAAAAAGCTCCCACCCGAAATCTTAGCTCGCCTCACTCTCCGAAATATTTGCCCCTCTGTAAAGCATTTTCCGAGCCAATTCTCAGCCAAATCCTGGCTTTGATTGGTTGCCAATATACAACCCGCTCCGGAAAACGTTCCTCATTTCACACGACACGTGCCCTATGTTTGAGAAATCATTCGCTCATTCATTTATGCTCGTTCAGGAATTTGCTTCCTCAAGAAAAAAAAATACTGTGAGAAATTTCTGATTTTTGAAGAGCATCTTATTTAATTTATTATGCTTTCAGCGTGCTTTTGTCATTTTTATTGACAAAAGGGAACTGTACAAATTTAAGGTTATTAAATTATTCCTTCAAATTTACAAATGTGTAATAATTAGAACTTTTAATTAGTATTTTTTAGAATCCACAGTTTTATTAATAAATAAAAAGTTCACAAAGCCTTTTAAAAAATGCAAGATTGGAAGGTAGTCTATAAACGATTTGAAGCCTGAAGGGCATTTCCACAAAGACTGTAAAATTTAAAAAGGAATGCAGTTGGAGCAAATCAAACGGCTGGCGTCGCGGCGCGCGTCCCTGTCTAATTTTAGTCATTAATCTCTTCTCAGAGGTCGAAGACATTTCAATTAAAATATTTACCATATTCACCTTCAAAATTTCACCTTTTTTTTTTTTAATCACCAGCGAGATGTTCTAAACAATGATGATTAATAAAAGAGAATAAATAAGTGTATTTATTAAGTAGAGATGAAATAAAAATGTATGCAGAATTTCAATTTATTTTTAATATAAAGTAATGTACAAATCCGTGCATTTCAAGTTTGGCAGGGGTTTACAAATTTCTGAAAAGATTCACACGACTGTTACGTGATTTCTGTCAGTTTTAAAAGCATCGCACGCGACAGCAATTTAGAATAACTGCGTATTAGGCAGATGTTCTATATATAAGAGAAAAATTGATCTTCTTACTGATTCATGTCATAATCACGTGCCACGTCAGTTCAGATCATTAATTTTGAAAATGAGAAATTATTCACTCCTTTCATTTTCGTCGTCATTCCACATGTGCAACTAGGAATTCTATAATAAAGTGTCAACACAATTAATCATGTCATATCAGATGCAATACGAAATTCCTTGCTTCACTGGTTTGTAACTCATTTTGCAATCTTAACATTCAATCTTCCATTCAAATTGTTAAAATTTCTTCGAGGAAAACTGAGCATTAGATTTTGCTTTGAAAGCATCATAAATGCCTTTCTAATAAATTTATTCTTGTGCGAGGCTTGATGCATCATCTCTTGAAGAATTTCGAGTCAGATGCATTTTTAGCAATCCATAAAAGGCGAGATTTTGAATCAAGTCTTGCAAAAACAAATGTCTGTACGGAAGTACGAAATTAGATCAGTTTTGCGTCGTCCGTGCTTGAATGAACCCTACGTCACTGCTAGCGTGGGTTCTTCTCACTATAATAGTAATTTACATTCTTCAAGCCATAGTCACGCGACTATCTAAGATGAACCTAAAATTATCTTGGGTAATTCATGTTTGCAGGCAACGATGGTTATTTCTTTTCTAGACTTAGACGTCACCCTTCTGCGAGAAAAATATTTACATCGGATGTTCTATAGTACAAGGCCATTTTACACAGAACAATTTGACGTAAGGGTGAGAATGACCTTGTTTTACAAAATTATACATATTTGATTTAAAGAAGATAATAATCTTTATTTTGGTGTTATAAATCAAGAAATCACGACAAAAATATTTTCTGTCGTGATTTTTGGCCTAAAAAGTAAACAATTTGAAAAGGATTTAAACCGGAAAGAAACTTAACTTGACACAATTTTTAGGATCAGCAGAAATGCACGTGCAGTTATAAATAATTCTAGATAAACGTAGAATATAATCCATGGAATTATGTCGTGTATATTTTCACTATACCTACGACGCATCTAATCGAAACACGTGTTCGAGTAAATAATCATAAATTACTTTGCAATCATTTAGTTCTGCAAATTTAATTTTCGTGTTTATTATTGTTAAAAATATGGTATTGAAGTCGAATGTATTGAAAATTTTAAAACGAACCTTTACGAGGTCGAAAAAATAAAGACTTAAATAAAACAACTACTTAAGCACTCAGAAATCCACTTTCAGCCTAAATTTATATGAAAATTTAAAAAATGTCGCTAGATATAATATGTCAATTACTTGGTAAAGAAGTGCGCAGATATTCAACTTTTGGCACAAGAAATGGAATTTAGAAGTAATTAGATGAATCCACGTGGACATGAAAAAAGGAGTGCGCAATCGTCTCAAGTTGAGTCACAAATCTTAAAAACCCACATATAAAATCAGTCGAAAATGATTTTTATCAATTACAAAAAAAAAATTAATCGTAGCTCAAAAAGTAAAAATAAAATGCATAAGTATTCACATTCTTATGCATTCATTGTTTGGAGGCGTCAATAGCAAATAATGATTATAAACAAGATGGAAAGCACGATCCTGAATATTTACGGAACAAGAGTGAAAAAGTAAAATAAAAGATAAAGCTCAATACTGGAGGACATCTCGTGGCGCCGAAGCAAGGTCGCTCATAAAAATATTTCTTTTCCAGCCGTTCGATGACCTTTTCTCTCGAAGTTTTGTCTAAAATGTTCTTATTTACAAAGAAAAAATAAATATTAATAAATATTAATGGCTAAACTGAAGTGAAGATTAGTGCTTCGTAAATCTAGCAAGTTTCTTGAACTTTCAGCTCGTCAAAAGAGAAATCTAAATGCCTAGACGAGCGCTCTATTATTAACCAAAAACACGTTCAAATGTTCCCAACAAAGAAACAGAAACGTTGCACTAAATTAAACACTTTGAAAATGAACTAAATGGATTTTGAAGCTATCCTCTTTTGATTAAAGAGGATATATAGCTTCACAAAATTTTATTAAAGAATCATAAATTTAAAAAAAGCAATCCCATTTAAAAGTAGTTAAGTAAGAGAGAAATTATATTTTCAATTCATTAATCAATTTATTTTTGCAGTATTTTGATAATTGAGGATTTCGCACGTCTTTGAAACTCGTTTAAAAGTAATTAACTTATATTGTGTAATAACTAGTCTATATAATATATATTTGTATGTATTTGTAATTTCAGTCACTTGAAATTTGAAAATGTAAAACGGTCAAGTCTCCTTCAGATGGCTTTGTTCCAGGTGAACATCCGGTCAGTTATAGCACTTGCAATCATACATCTTGGTGATGACTAACACTAACATTCATCGGTATTGTGCCAAATACTCAAAGAATCTTTCGACGCTCAGCGTCACAGTAATAATGTCATTGACTCACTTCAGACTTGAATGATCTTGAAAACAATAATTCCCGAAAAATATTTGAAACACTAATCTATTTTTTCCATATCTCTTGGGGTTCCCATACAGATACTTCCGCATTCTTAGTTTAAAAAAACTAAAGAGTATCTATTATATATGTATAAGTCACCCATCAGAATGCTAGCCGCACCCGAACATGCTTAACTTTTGTATCTCATTCGAGTCGATAATCACCCGCAGCTATTACCATTGTTCAATTAAAAATAATAGATCAATTTAATAACATTAGCTCAACTAGTTTTTCTCTCATATTCCAAGATTATAATTTAAAAACAGGGTTGTAAAAATCTATATTTAATTGAGGAAGTATTTAGTATTGTCAAAGATCAAATCTGCCATATGAAAATTGTCTACAACTACCTATACTTCAAAACGATTTGCGTCTGTTTTTTGATATTCTTCGCCAAAAATATCAAAAGCACGTCAAGGCTCAAAGATTCATCAAAATAGCGTATCATTATGTCGTCATTAAATCTTATAATAATAACAATAAGTGAGTAAATAAGTGACTCAAATATTCGTATTAGAACTCGAACTCGGAAACGTCGTTTCACGAACTATTTTCGAGCACGCGAATCATATTTTTAGACCCGGTAATCGCGTTTTGGGATTTCAGGGGGCGGAAAAACCGTTCATTCTTTCTGGAATGTGTCCTCTTCAAATATTGCAGATATTTGTTGAAAATATAAACTAGAGACTCATCTCTGTCATTCCTGGACTAATAATTTTAATAAACTTTGAGCAGAAATATTCCATTTGAAGTCAAAAATAGAAATACAAATATTGAATTCTCACCGAGACCTTTCTAATAATATTTAATTATTGTTTTGTTAATTTATAAATTTCAAAATATAACACTCCATTCCCTTTATTGAGAGGGAGTATGGGTTTATATACTTAAAGGTTTTAATGTCTTCTACAAAATGGTTTAAGAAAGAGCAATGTAATAAAATATTTTATTCTGCTAGAAAAGTTATTACAACAAACCTGGGAAGATATCCAATAACGATCGATAAAAACTAAAATTAGGCAGTTAAATCAGTAATAGTGTAAAAAATACAAAAGCGACATTTAGAGAAACTTCAACCCAAAATTAAATCTGCAGAGGAACTTAATTGTTCTTGAAAATTTGTACAATCCATGAATAATCAAATTTTTTGACTTGAAACAAAAGACAGGAGCTAATTAAGGACCGGATTGATATTTTTTATTGTTCCTCCCTGTACGTTATTGGCAAATGTGAAGACAGCCATGTTTTTTGGCTCATGCGCGAAGCCAGAAAGCGAACTCTCACAGCGAATGGCAGAAGACACTCGTTTCCGTCGTCGATTCATCGCTCCCAACTCGTGACCTAAGCCAAGAAAAATATCATCGACCCCTGAGTAATTCTTCCGGTGATTTCGTCATCGATACGGTGAGTGCGAATTTTCATACTCAATTATGCTTTGGGGGTGAATTCATCTTAACAAGGTGGTTAATAGAAAATCAAGACTTGCCGGTTCAACCCTGCCAGCCACCGCATATTGATTTCCCGGCCTGTCAGACCAGCAAAACTACCTTGCTCCCTCTTTACTTCTCATTTTCACTTTCTTCAATTGCAATTTTAATATTCGAAAACAATTGTAAGATTAATCTGCAAACCGGGGGAAATTAAGGTTCTACGGTTCAGGTGAGTTTTACTTTTAGAATGAGCTTTCTTGACCCTACAAGTGACCCCACTTGCCATTTGGGGTGGTGATTGTTCAAACCGGTAAAGTAATAACTTTACCTGGGACTAATTTTTTTCCTGGGAATAAATTGGAAAATTTCAGTACGAATTTTCCCTTTTCCCTAAATTCAAGTTCCGCAATTCTCACCGTAGATATTTGATTACCGAAAAATTGATGAAATGACTTGTGTTTCAGTTGTTTGGAATCTGCTTTAGAAGTTGAAGTAGATTGAATGTTAATAGAAGAGATTTGTGGCTTTTAAGAAGTAAATTTTACATTGTTTGTGAATCGAGATATATATATTTTTTTTTTTTTTGAGAAAAAACCGAGCCAGTTTCGATTCGATTAAAGGTGTGGTGGTGGGGGTATATAGTCGAGGTCGGAGTTTAACGCCCTCTCTATATGTTCTATCACTAGATAGTAAAATAATTCCATTTACATTGTGTCATGATGAGGGGAAGGATACTCTATTTTTAAT
>JAUEJJ010000017.1:6757164-6777774 GCA_032164275.1 Synergus coniferae | reverse complement strand
ATGACTTTGGGATAAAAAAAACTGATCTTGGAGCTAATTCTTCTTTTCATGCAAAATAAATCTCACATTAAGAAAAAAGAAAGAGAATGAGAGAGAGATGAATATATGACAAATAGGCGAGGGAACAAAAAACTGTCTTATCAAATATGCCTTGAAGTCGAGGACAACAACGGAAAATTTCGCATCTCAAGGAAATAAACATTTAATTATACTCTATGTCTTCAAAAATATTCTTTACTTGATGCTGGAAATTTTAGACTTATTTCGTTAATCGCAACTGAAACATTAGCGCATCTTGGACTTAATTAAATATCCCGCATCAATTAAAGCAAAATATTTTATTGAATATGTTACAAAATGTTTGACTGCAAGAATATAATCTTTGTTTTTTGATAAACAAGCTTTATTTAAATTCTGTACGTCACAAAACGACATTAATTAACCTAAGTGTAATTCAAATTAAATACAAGTGCGTTTAAAGTTTGTGCGTCAGTGAAAAATATAAGTGCAATTTAGTGATCACAAAACATTAAGTATTTAACCATTCCGTAATAAGAGTAATAAGAAAAAATTAGGGTAATTATTTGTCTACGACTATTAAATTCTCAGCTGACGACTGAAAAATTGGGTTTGCAATCTAATTTATTCGCAAAATTGTTAATTTAACAATCTTCACTGTTAAATACATTTTTTTCTATCTCACGGAACGCAAAATTGCGTCAATTCAGACCCTTAGGCGTATGAATAAAAGCATGACTTATATGTACATAATAAATTTTGTTCGACTCTTTTCTTTCCATGACGCACGTGTTCTCATACACGTCACTGACGCTTTCTTATACAAATCTAAAGAGGACTTCCGGGAATTTTTCGATTTCATAAATTCCTTCTCGCCTGAAGTAAACAAATGTATCTTCACTCATAAAAAAAAAGATTTTTAAAATTACTCCCTGTTTTAAATATTTTGTGAAACATCACACGTGAATGTTCACTTTCGTGAAGCTTAATACAAAAAAAAAAAAATATAAACTTTCTCCTATGATACCTGTCGAACGAATTTATTATCTGAAACCACGCAGTTCGCATGACATAATCTCTCTATTCAATGGATAAATTCTGATGACGAAAAAAAATATGAAAAGAAATATTTTCTTTCATGTGGAAATTTATTTATGAATGATAAAAGATACCTTTCAATGTGAAAATAGAATCTCGTCCGAAAATTAGCATTTCATTTTCAGTCTATATCCATGAAAAAAGTACGAAGCTATTTCTGTAAATATAAAGCAAATTTATGACAAGAATAAGCATAAGGTCTTGAGAGATCGATTCTAAATCCAGTGATTAAAGTAAAATTACAAATATTCAGTTATGCACGCATAAAAAGTGCATAAATCTAATTCGATCGATAAAGTGGCATTAGCCTAGCAAGCTTTTAATACGACCAAAGAAATAATTCGATTCTGACGAGAAAATCATGAAGGCTTTTTCAATCACTCACACTACTTTGACGACATCTACATATATAAATACAATATTCATGGTAGATTATTGACAACAGAATCTGATACTGTAAACTTTTCCACAATTTTGACACATACCTAATATTATATTTTATCTAAACATGTGTTTCAAAAAAATATTGATCTTATATGAAAAACTTTTTATGCTTTACTAATAGCTTTATGAATAATGCTTTACCAATAGAAAAATAAAAATTGCAAATCTCTGAAACTTGAAAGAATTTGAAATTTAGAAACAGAGACATTAATTCCTAATTTTGTAACTTGATAAACAATATATTGCGCGACAGACCAGACTCCTTTCACGCAAAATGTTTGTAATCTGAATAGCCTCGTGTGACCAGCGAAAGTTAAGTAGACATGGCTGATTACGCACTCAATTGACGCCAAGGCTCGTCCATGAATACGACCTCGAGCCTATCTTATCATGTGACATGAACCTGAATTTTTGGCAAATCCTTAATTGTACACAAAAACGACTGAAACAACAGAAACACCTGTACGTAAATATGATAAGGAATCGTTACATCTTTTCATACTACATGAATAATTTCCACCCACAATTTATTAATTTCTGGCTTAAGATAAGCAGTTTCTAGATAATGCTTCTAATTGTATTACATAAATAGCTAATCTTCTCTTATCAGTATACTCATATCATGTCATATCGTATCAGATTAGGAATGAAAATTTTGATGGAAATTTAAAAACTGAAGTTAAGTTTATTATTTCAGATTCAAATTAGCAAATTCTATAAAGCCGACATTTAAATTCGAGGTGAAACTTTTCGTATGAGATATAAATGGAAATAAGAAAAGTTTGTGCATATATATATAAAAGCCTTTCTACTTTTTACATAAGAGTTCGTACGTTTCATTTGAAACTTGCTTCACACGTGCGTGACTAGGTTAACCTTAAGAACACGATTCCATATCGATTAAGGAACATAAAACTTTATCTTTGTCGAAAATATTAATGTGTACGCTTTCGTGACCGTTTCCGTATCAAAAACTTTATTCATTCATATTTTTAAATTAAAATGTATTATAAAAATCAAGACATAATTTAAAAACAGACAATATTTTCTATTTGAAGGATGTCGGCACAAATCACCCTATGTGCCAAAAGATCTACAGAAGAGACAAAGAACGATGTAACTTTTGTAAGTTAATCCATTTCGGATTTAAATGTATCGACATTAGTCGGTGAAATCAACGCCGGGTTTTCGCCAGTATTCTTTATGAAAGAGTATGCAGTTGAACCTCATCATTTATCATTAGTTTATGCGAGACTAAAAGTGTTTTGAAAAAAAGCTTTGAGAACTGTTCCAATTTGATAGCGTAAAATGAAATTGTAAGTAGTCACGTTGACGTAGATGTGTACTTGTGATAAAGAAGTTAGCACAACTAAAATTAGAAAACGAAACTCTACAATGAATGAGTCTGATAATATTTTGATTATCTGTCTGTTGACAAAGTGGCGTGATCACAAATCATTTTCAGAATTGATTCCAAGAATTTATTAACGCCAATTGCTCTCTTTCCCTTCCGGTGAACACTACGTCACTTTCAGGTGATCTGCACATTTGAAACTTTAGTCAATTCAACAGACTGATGGATACAAGAGATGGAAATTCAGCAGTCAGACTATTTGAATTGGCTATTTTTAAACTCAAGCCTTCAATTGTTTATGCATGTATCTACAATTTGGCAACTGGATTCAGGGTCATCGTTCGGACAATCGAAGCAAAAAGCGACAAGAAATTCTCGAGGTTTGAAAACCGCTCCTAATACCTCTTTGTGTAAAACGATATTTTTTATTTCATATTTCAGAATTAATCCATCCTGGGTGATTTCTTGCATTTTTATAGACATAAGTCACACTTACTTCCTCCCTCTCTGGCGTAATACATGGGCGCTCTCTTATCTGGGTTAGTGGCTTATAAATACATACATACAATATAATATGCTGAATGTCTTTTTTATATTGCAGCAAGTAAATATTAATTAACAAATACCAAGTCAGCAACTATTAATCACTCAATGAGAAAGTAGGCATCGCCTCTTCTTCTAACATAGTATTTCAGCACTTTCTTCAGTCAAAAATAAAGGAAAAATCCTGCATACGATATAAGAATGTATCATGAATGATAAAAGTTCAGTTTAGACGGCAAATATTTTCCGCGTGATTACAACTGTTTTTATAGAAATGGACAGAAAAACCGCAAAAAAATGTACGTTTTCTGCTCTAAGTAAAAGAATTCGTGCACAGTGAATGAAGATGCTACTCTTGCGTACGGTTGTTAGATATATATATATATACATTATATATAATATATATATATATATATATATCGCATGTTACGAAGCTGCATTCTTTCTGTATGTTAATTCTTTCTGTTTGGTGATGCAATATTAAGTCAACCTCTTTGTAATGGATTTGCCAAGGTTCAGTGCATATAATATATACATATAACATATATATAACATACATATATACATATAACATGTATGTTTCTGCTTATAATTTCAACCAAACCATGTTGTCAATCTATTCCGAAGCCGAAATTGGTAACGAAGTTTTCAAACCCGAAAGAACAAGTTCTCGCTCTTCCAGTAATGTAAATGCTCTCTGTTGGAATGTGTATTATTATTATTATTATTATTATTATTTATGCCATGTGTATTATTCATCTTTCCCAAGTCACTTGCAGCTCGCTCTCTCTGGTAATAATTATTGAAGAAACACTGGGACCTTACGATCCAACAATTTCCAAAGAATTTCAAAATAATTTCAAAACAGTCAATTTCAAAGAAGCCTTTACTCACCTCTCATATTTCACCTGCATAGAATGTGCAGAGTTGTCCTCCCAGTAGTTCTGAGTGTCCATCATTTTGACGCATAGAACAGTAACTAAACCTCAGAAGCCGGTGTTTTTCACACTTGATAATCACTCTGAACTGTCCGCTTCACTCGCAGGTCAAAACAAAAGTAACTAAATTGATGTTCCTCTGGAGAAGTAAGACCACTGAGTCTCCGATGCAGTGTTGATGCAACACGTGCACGTAATCGATAACGAATTTTCGCACGTAAGCGAATTTTCGCTGAGTGTCACACTTTTCTGAACTGTTGCGAACTATCGAGAAGCACAGTTTACTGTGAAAAAGCGTAACGTACTGCAAAGGGGAAAAGTCGGCCAGATCAGTGTTTGAACCTGTTCCTTCGGTCGATCGAGCATGCGAGCAATGCCTTTAGGTTAGGTTCGCTGCCACCAACTCACTGGCACATCGAAGAGGACGGGGAATGAAGGCCGGCCCGGCGCACGGGAATCGCCCACGACTTTTCACTCGTTCGCGTGCGAACGTGCACAATCGTGTACAAATGCGTACGAATGCGCAACGCGTTCTCCGTCACTCCGTGCCCTTCGAGTTTCACTTCTTGTTTCCACCTCGCGTCTGCACCTATCATGCAATCGAAAAATTTATTGTGCTCACTGTGGCTCTTGCAGCACTGAGAAGTACGAAAAAGACTTGGAGAATTGATGATTTTGATGAAATTGATGAAACTTAAGGAATTGGCGAAAGTTGTGCACCTTATTAATTTTATGGAACTTATGAAACTTAGGAAGCTTCCGCAAGGATCGTCTCAATTGAACGTGCTGAGTGAATCGCGCCTTCCGTTGCCTCTGCAGCTTGTCGTGTGTCGTCCGCTTCGGAGGGCATGAAAGAGGAGGTGGAATTGAGAGGGAGGGGAAAGATAAGGCCGTTGACTCGTGTCCGCAAAATTCCTCGTTACAGAAGGACTTGGGGAAAAGATACAGTACGTCCTGTGATCCTCAGTGATGTCTGGCCTACTCGGATTTTCTTTTATGTAGAAATTGAGATTTGAGGATTAGATGAAGAGCAGTTCACTGAAATTTGGTTCCATTTGTTGAAATTCGGTTGCACTTGTTGAAAAAATGCCATTGGTTCCCGAAGAAAGACTTTTTGCAGTGTAGATCTAGCTCAATTTGCGTCAGCGGCAATGATTTGGATAATATTACACTTTATCATCAACTGAATTTATGTGAATGTGATCAATTTGGAGAGATCATTCAGTTCATCTGGCTCTTATTTAGTTTCCTTCCAAATACACTTTTGAAGAGAGTTTTATGAGAAGAACTTAGATCTTGGAATCCCAAAGTGGCCACAAGAGTCGCTCAAATACTTTGAGATGCAGCTCAGCTAATTGACTTGATTTGTGAATATTGGGATTCAGGTACTGAGAGGCTCCAATCAAACCCGAGGCAGGAACGGGTTTTATTCGATTGGACTCGGGCTCAGATACCCTGGTCCATCTCGAAAAGGCAATAAACCGAGCCGACACAAAAGAAACCTGATCCCTCGAGTTGAGACACCATGTAATGATGCCGGTGAAAATGGCGAAGAAGATGACTGTCAGATTCAGTTTGATTTGTCTGTAGATCCAGCGGAATCTTCGACGAATTTAATTTCTGACTTATCTACATTTATGTCGTGATCATACGCTGATTTAGACTTGCTATTTCGTTTTGATGAGCTTAATATTTTATCAACCATCAGAAAATTAGTGATAAAATCTCTTTGTTTCTACTATCCAAGGAACGCTATATATATAAGTAACTATGTGCATAAGAGAAACAGTATTCAGTATGTAGTCGCTTGGCTGTTTTCAGTACATGTACAAAACGTGGTCCTCTTCGATGCCCGTGATGGGCCGCGGTTCTGGCATGCAGCTTCGGGTGGGAGCAATTCAGAACATCACAGGTGCGACTCTAGTTTCCATGGAACCACGAGACGAGTTTAATCGAGGAGTCATTGAGCGTAGGAGAGTCATTTGTCCAGAGTTAACAATAGAGACGGATTGTTAACTAACAAAGTCAACAACAAACGACTACTCGAAAAAATCGGACTGTTGGGATTTGCAATTTGTAGCCCTTTTCTATAAGTATATTCATCCTGATCATCAGAAAATAGGGGACGGCGGAAATTATTCATGGAGAACAAGTTAACAAACCCATAAAATAAAACCGCTCTTGCTTTTATGCAAGAAATGAGCTCCCAATTAGAAAAAAACATGTTTCTGTTACGCCTAGAAGTAAAATGGTGACAGCGATGGAATCTAGTTTGGTTTTGAGAGAAAATATGGTAAATCAGTTTAAAAAAATTTTACTATGATTTGATTAATTTTTTTCTCATTTTTAGGTAAACTTTGGCCTATATCACACTACAGATAATTCTTTAATCATGAATTCTTGGAATTTTTTATTTTTTTCAAGTCGAAATTAAGTTCAACGACCTGTCTTGTTTTCCATGCTGATATGTCTCATCAACAACTGAATCGACAAATTATCTTTATGAAACATGATCATCAATAACAAACGAACTTTAGTCAAAAATATTTATCAGCGTTATCACATGTTCTAGATATTATGATATGGATCGTAATTTTTGGACCCCTATGCTGATTATGTATTTTCAATAATGATAATGATTAAATTAATTATATACTTAAGACTGGCATTCAGAGAGTGTAATATTTATTAAATATCTTCCGTCAGCTAATCGAATCAGACAATAATTGTAAGATTTCCGAGAAATATCGAACATTCCGATAATGATAAGACTGGCACCTAAAATCTTGAAATTGTGTACAGTATGATGAATAGATAAGGATAACTTCTCAAATCAAAGTATAAACACAAATCAGTGCACTTTGTGACCTACGATGCGATGATTCGGAGTTTTAAGTGAAAACAAAACATAAGGAGGAAAGTTTTCTTTGTATTTAAAGTAGGCATGTAATTATGAAGGTGTGGTTTTATTTCTTATTCATGACACCGCAACTGAAAACATGAATACTTCTTGACTGTTTACCATATGAAACGGATTCACTATCATATGATCGACTTCAGTTACAAAAGAATAATCTAGAAGACATTCATCGTTTATCGAGAAATTTGGAGAAGATAAGCAGCTATCTAAATCTAACCAAGTGCATAATTTGGGATAATAATAATGTTCACGTTTGTAAAAATTAAATTGAAAATCAGTGAACTGTGAAGATTGCTTGAAAAATTATTTCGACAAGTCTTGTTAAAATTATAAGTATACACGTAAATCCTATTCTATAATTTTTTTAAATAATAAAGGAGCACCATATAAGGTCACAACTCAACTCTTATAACATGCAACCTTAACGTAAACAACAAAAAAAGAACAAGACACCAATTTCGCATTGACTAGAGATGCGTGTTACGGAGATTAAAGAGACAATCGCGTAACGATTTTGCGCTGGTTCTCAGTGATGAAAATCCTGAGCAACGATGGGAAACGAAAAATCTTGCTTTCCTGGTGAAAGTTTGCGTCGTGGTGTTGAGACGCTACTGAAAGACGTTCAATTCAGCCGATCTGGGTGGGGACAAGACTTTGCCAGTTACCATACCATGTGACACGTGCGCCTGACGTCAGGGGTCGGTCACGCGAGCACTGTGTGCTCCCGGTCACGTGTTCTGTCACGCGCTCGCTCGTTCAACCCTCTCCCCCTGCCCCACGCCCCACCTCAACAACCACACCCCGAAGACCTCTCACTCGCACTTTTGCTCTGAACTACCTCAAAGTGTGGTTGCACTTCTCTCTAACACAAGATCCGATCTCTTCTCTTCATCTAACTTGCAATCCTTGCCTTTGCAATTTTTCCTGATTACTCAGCATCCGAGACTGGACCAAATATATGTATTTTTGTCTATAGTTCACAAATAGTTGTTTACTTCTCTTTTTTCTCTCAGAAGACTTTTTCGAGAATAACATGAGTTTGTGAAACTTGTGGAAGGCAGAGTCCAGAGTGCATCCGAGTAAAAATTCTTTAAATTGGGTCCAAGATTCCAAATTTCGTTAAAAGAGGAAAAATACCTAAAACATTCTTTTTTTTCCCTTGCAGTCAAGAAAATTCTTCTCCCTTTTTAATTGGTTTAAAGTTCAACTATTCTTTGTTAAAAGTTCAACTAGTTCCTAGAAAATACACTTTTTTGGTTGATAATATAAATATCAAGTTGAAAATCGATTTTTAAAAAATGCAATTACGTGTGCGGCTATCTAAAAATATCTAATTTATATGTATCGATCATCAGAAGTACTAATATCATAAATTAATTGCGCTTATCATGACCAAACCTCATTATTTTCACCCCAATTTCTCCACCTTATTGATAATCCCTTTTATCTTTTATTACCACCTGCCATCACACCCTACGATTCTAAACGTGGACAATGTTTTTCTTTAAAAAAATAGTATACATACTATCTTTACAAAAATGGCAAATATAAACTGAGAAAAGATAGAAAAATGAAATTGGCAATTTTTTTCATTTCGATTGCTTTGGCCAGGTTAAAAATAGGACTTTATCTTTTATTTCCAACTCCTGAAATCATTTAAGAACTAGAATACAAAACTAACAAATAGAATATCGAGTTCCGTTATAATTACATAGCTATTTAACTATTTTCGAATCCGGTTATAAAAATGTAAATTCTCGGAGGTAAGAACGTGTAAAGAATGAAAAATTTATTTGCTGATTCGAAAACCAGTTGATCGACTAATAAACGACCACACACTACTATTTGAGAATGCAGTTAATTAAATTCCGCTTAGATACTAACAACGAAAGATTTACTTATTAATTACATAAAACTGGACATCACGTTCCAGTCTAGTTCTGAAATAACGTTTTTCTACTCATGTTATGCACACGTGGGACACCTATTTTAATCAGTTTTTAGAGTCACTTTTTTTAATTGGACAATAAATAACTGTCTCGATCTATTATTTAATTATGATGTCTTCTATTACGATTGTAAATTTTTTATGAATACAGAACACATAAGAAATAAGGTTTATAGTTTGATTTTGTAAAAAATCGGGTTTCAAAAATATTAATGACTTTTTTCACAGTTCCATTTTGACAATGAAAAATGTTTTTAAACTTTATTTTCAACCAGAGCACACACGTGGATCCTAAAATGTATGAACCCATTGGCACAAGTTATAATGTCCAGGTAGTACATTAGAGTAAAAGTATAACGCTCGTCGCGAAAATAGATAATGTTATTTTCTGACTGGCCCAGGAGAAAATAGACCCTCTCTGCCTTCAACCTCAATTTCCATCCGCATTTTGCATTCATTATCCTTTTTTTTTTCGTCAAACTGACGCAAATATAGTCAAAATCTATTTAGCACACTTCACACATTTTTGGCATACAATAAAAACCAAAACGTTCTTTCGTTTATTTCAGAATTTTTAAAACTATCTCTAGTTCAAATATTATCAAGTAGGGATGGATGTTATGGCCAGACCGTGACGATCAAAGTTGCTACTCACGTCTTTGAACCGCACGAAATTAAAATAAAAAATATGTAGAATGTACCATTAGGTAACAAGTCAAAACAATTAGCAAAAAAATCCACTTTGCCTACAATTACTTCAAACTTAATTATATGAATAAATTTATTCCATAAATGACTGCCAATTGAAAATTAATAGAGCAGTGGTATTTCTTCTGACATCTCATTACAGGTTTCCATCGGTTTTTGTTCTCACTTAGTTTCTAGTATTCAGATAGAAAGGTCAGTTGTTGCTTTATGTGATGTCAAATGTTTGTAACTGATTGGATAAACTCTTTCAATTAAAAGTTAAAGAAATTTTATGCCCAAAAATAAATTGTTCCCAATTTATTTTTCCAATCTTTATGCAACTCCAATTTTTATCATACAATTTCTATATATTCTTGTATATTCTTTATTATGTTGAGCGAGAATCGCATCTTAGAAGCTCATTCAGGTGGCCTTGACAATATGTGTAACATTCACTAGTAATCACAGTGTTTACTGCATTCTCTTCACGCTCTGGTATTTCAAGCCAACAGAAACTCAATAGGTCTACTTGTTCCCAGATGCTACATATTTTCACGTACCGTAACAACCATCAACGTACCATACGGTGAATGAGAATTCTACCCTCGACTCATAGAAAATAAGAAATTTCTTCATAAAGACACACAGTGAACAAAAAAATCAAAATTAATCTTAGTGCTGAATATTTTACTTCTTGTAATATACCTCAAAAACTTGATTTTAAAGGCATTAAATTAAAAGACAAATTTCCTTTCCAATCTTTTGACATGAAGAAAGTGTCTCTTGTAGTAAAAAAATAAACCGACTTTTAATAAACTGTAGATAAACGTGACTTGTGGTCTGACCGACATATTCCATGTCTACTTAAACTTGTCTACCTATCACGACGTTCGAAATTTACTTCTAAATTAATTTAGACGTTTATGAGATTAATTTTATTTTAACATTTTAGGACTCTAGAAAGTCGAAGAAAATATGAGGCTACTCGTTATTAACTACTTGATCAGGATTTTTTGACTAGAATATTTTTTTTAGAGGAAAATCAGAAAGCGACTGCAGAACCTGGTACAGTTTCTGATTTCTGAGAAAGTCGGCGCTGATGGCGATGTTGGAGTGAGAAAATTGTTAATGGTCATAAAGAGAGAAGGAGGGAGAGAGAGAGAATTACACCGCATTGCATTCCACGTGATCTGGAGAGAAGGGCACACCTCGGCCGCCAAGTCACGCGCTATACCACGCTTTACCCTTCTCAACACGTGCACGCAATGGGTTGAACATAGTATGCAGGAAAAAACAATTCAGAGTTATTTATATACTTTTCTCAGTGACCGGCGTAAACCTTTACCTTCGAATTTGCATCATTAACTATTTTGCGTGTCTGAACAGCCTCCATCTACAATTTCACTATGTACCAACAACGTTACCCACTAACTCTTGAAAATACAATTTCAATTGTAGCAAAAAAAAATAAACTTCGAATTTATAATTTATGGTTCTAATTTAAAAAAAAAATTTATTTCAGACCAGTTTCTTGACGCAATTATATTTCTATGGAGTTAATATTTGATATACTTACTAAGAATATCATAATCGAATTTTTGTAAAAAATTATTTTCAAGTTAATAATAGGCAGAATAGTATATTTAGAGAAGCGTAAGCGTGCTTGGGAAAACGTGAATCCTGAAATTTAAATGAGGTAGTCTGACTAGAACATTCCATATCTACTTAAACGTTCCAGGAGCGCAGTCTTCAGAATAATTTAATTTTTAAATTATTGAACAGCATTTTATTTTTAATATTGTGTTCAATTTCTAACACTTCAATCCTAAAACAATAATTAATTTTCATTGCTTGATAAAAATGTTAGATGAATGTAAGTTCAGTTTTAACTATATTAAACCTATTTTTTTAACACTTCCAATTATAAAATATTAAATTAAATACTATGCGTATCAATTTCTTCTATAACTTCCTTCAAAACGCAATATTTTTAAATAAGCCTTTAAAAGGCTTTTAATGGTTATAGCGTTATTATCACATCGCCTGCAGTAAAATCCAAGTCATAAAGTCAATCTATAATTACACGTTTCGAGAAGAAATCGAGGTTAACCAGACAATTTAAAAATCTAAAGTCCACATAGAATAACATTTTCTAGGATCACTCTCTTCACAGAAGAAAAAATCTTAATGTTTACCTTAATTTTATATTACCTATAATAAAAAACCTAGTTTTCCCTGAACTTATTCTTACTTATTAGCTTGACTAATAAATAAATGTAAAATAGGGATAAATTATTTCCCTTGAAAGAATAAATAACTTTATCCTAATTTTAATTTTCCCTATCTGTAAAATCGAAGACTCCTTTTTGTTTAATTTAAATCTATTTTATTTCTCCCGTTGAACAAAACAAAAAAATTTGCTTGTTGACCGGACGACGAGACACAGAACTTTAATCTATTTAAAGCAAGTCTCTAAAGATGGACTTCCGGTCGAAACATGCACACACTCGAGCACATTATTTGTGTACACATCGTTCGAAAGGAATTCGACCGAGATCTCGATTTTGCGAAGCCGGATTATAATTATAAAATATCGTAATCATGTGCACACCAACTCAATTTCACTTGAGCTGAATTAAATCGAGACTATATCAAGTTCTGATTTCCTTTCTTAAATATCCATTAATTTAGTAAAAAAAAGAGAAGTAGCCCTTCAGAGTTGATAGAAAGTATCCAATATTATTTTTTAAGATGGATAATTCCTGGTTCATCAATCATGAAAGGGAAATAAAAAAAGATGGATGTATCAGTTTATACAAATATTTTGAAGTTCAAAAGTGTAAATACAAACGTAGGTAGAAATCTGCATTTTAAATTAATAAACTATTAGACAAACAACGACCCGAGAAAAAAATAGGTGTCTTGAAGATGATAGATTAAGTTGTTTTTGTCGGCAGTGACGTTTACACGTGAGGGGAAAAAATAAAATTGCCTAGTGTTATGACTCGATATAATAAAATGCACCTATACCTATATTTTGTACCAACTTCGTCAGTACATGCGTACTTGAATTATGTTTGTAGATGCGAGTCTTGTAATTCTACTCGATAGATGTTGCAATAAGTTGAAGCAAAGCGATCGCACGTCGTATGTGACTTTATAAGGGCACTTATGTGTCGTTGGATGCAGCAAGAAAATCACTTTTCCACCATTCCAGAAACAGCTTTTCAAACTCTTAAAAATATTTAACTCCTTAAGTAATCGATTTAATGAATATACATATCGATTCAAAATTTCCTCAAATTAATAGTCGATTCCATAACATTTTCAAGGTGGGATTGAGTTCTAGATTTGAAACTAAAATGATCAACATAACAATTTTCCAATTGAAAACCTAAAGTGCAATTGGGAATATATTACAGTTGTTACAGTCGGAAATGAGTATCTCAATTTCGCAATGAGACTTCCTGTTGCCTTTCTGGAAGCTATAATGACATTGTGACAAGCGTCACGCCTTTAGTTTGCACGAATGAATTGTACTGTTATTATTCTGATCGTCAGTCAGATTCTATGAAGCAATAGGTACTAAAAAACAATTAGCAAAATTAATTTTCAGGGATTTAAATAAAATTAATATATAAATGATTACATTATATACAATAAATACGATCTATATTATACTTGGTTTCATTGATGGTTCGATATTTACTTTAGTCCATGTATTATTATTTCCTGCTGGAATTTTTTATGTAATTACTATGCATTTATCTCTCATACTTTATCGATAAGTCACGTTTGTATTTAACGTATTACACGTTTGGTCTTGTAACGTAATTTGTATTTTGAGTATACGGCGCTTCAACAAGACGATAAGAAAGAGATTATCTTGAAAAAACGTGAGTTTCTGATAGACTGGTCTTGGCTACTCGTTTCCAAAGCTCAATGACATTTCGTCGTTTATTTTTGCTATCACGTTCACACGTTTCGCTTGAACACAACAAGCATGTAAATTAACTTTTTAAGGAAAAATAATAAATTATTGAGAAATGTTTAAAAATTTTGTATGAATTTTAGAGAAAAAGTAACTTCCTTCGGACGAATAAGTGGCATACGAGATCTGTTCTGAAACAATTCGACCTGAGACAATATCTTCCAACCCCTGTGCCTCACAGTCCTTATGGAAAAAAAATATACAAAGGGATAAAATGTATTTTCTACTAGATATTTAAATTATCAACCAGAAAAGTGAATTTTCAACAATGAAGGTACTTTAGAGACTATATCTTGAAAAAAGGGACATTAGAGATCTCAACTGAATATAATTAGCATCTTGCACTAAATAAAAGTTCAGATATTCTTCGTCATTCCTCTTGTCAATTTTCCGAAGCGGATAAATCGACATTTGCAACGTCAGAAACAACACATTGTGTACACTTCTCCATAATGTTTACAAGTCGAAAACTCGGCGTTATCACATCTGAACCGGTTTCAGAGTGGATTTATTCAGTTAGACTATCAGTTCTCACTGGGGGGTTCATAAGTCAACTATGATTAAAAGGCTTGCAGACGTGCAGTACATTCTTCCGCAGTTGCTGCGTCTTTCCTTGTACATTATTCTGGAACGCAAATGCACGTGACGTTCGATAAAAGATAATTTATTCGACGCGTGCGTATTAATAAGATATTGAATTTCGACGTCTTCAAAAATACGAACATAATGGTTTCAAAAGTCCAAAGTAAACATGCCTCCCACTAACTTAATCTCCCTTCACTAAACCGTCAAGAAAACAAGATAAAATTCCCTATCTCTATTAGGAAATCGAGAAACTAAGACTTTTGTTATATCAAATGTACAGCTTTTATTCTCGAATTGTCATTTAATATGTATGTCTATAAATACACGTATTTCAATTGCAATTTTTTGCAATCAAATTCTGTCGCAATTTGCAAAATGAAGGACGTCATCCATATTCTCTTTATTAATTAATGACTCTTCAAATTTCATTACCTCACCATTGGCAAGTGTATTAAACATGTACAATTGAAAAACTGTGAACGGTCCATCTATACTCTGTAGAATCAGACGGTTTCAGCGTTTGGAAGATCTTAATTTCAAAACAATTGAATAAATTTCGAATTTTGTGGATTATCTAAAACGTCAACAACCGTCTTAAAATTACGATACAGATTAAATATTTCCATTCAGATATTAACCTCTGAAAATTTGATTTTAGGAATAGAAGTAACATGTTCACAAGATGGAGTGTAAAAATAATAAAAAAAATGTTCGACCTATGTCTTGAAAACAATGATTGATAAAATAGTGCTCATCGACTCCATTAGATTAAAAATGGAAGAACCATTGGAATATCTTCCACTTGAGGTAATTTTTTTGAAACAATAAATCATAAGAATATATCTACTTACGATTTGTTCAACACTTTGCACAAAAAAGGTGGAGTCGTAGTTAACAAAGTTCAAAAACTTAGTGTTCTGTATAACCAACTTCAGTCGCCTCTTTCTTCAGCTCGTTCCTCCGCTCTTGCTTTCATCCTTGTGATGAAAGCCTGACCCTTGCTTTTCCGGAAATTTTCGTAAGGATCGTTTAGGTTGATGCCCACTCCTTTGTACTGATCGTTTCTATCTCTGATTTCACCTCCAGAAATTGGAGCCTCGATGCCTTGTTCATTGACTCCTAATCCTGCACCACCCCATCCCATCTTCTTCATTAACTGGTGGCCTTTATTACTTTCGTCTATACTTGATTCTTGGGGTCCCCTATTGTAAGTGGAACCTCTGAAAAAATATAAAATTGAAGAAAATTAATTTTAATTCTAATGACCAGATGAGCAAGCTATTATTTTTTTAATGAAATATACATTTAAAGAAGTTAGTGCTTACAGAAAACTAGGTGGAGTTGGACTACGATCCTGCTTGTCTCTTTTTTCCGGACTTCTTTCTTTATTACTATTTCGTCTTCTTCTACTCCTACTGTTGTGGTTAGCATTTCGATTATTACGTCTGTGATTTGACGTAGGAGATCTTGATCTGCTTCTTCCTCTTGACCTCGACCTGGACCTGCTCCTTGATTTACTCTTGTATCTTTTCTTTGGTGGACTTGGACTTTTCGATCTGGGCCTTAAAATTGGCGAGGGTGATCTCGTCTTTTCTCTTAGGCCTGCACTAATATCTTCTTCTTTTCGTTTACGCGCTGCATTCTTTGCCTTAAAGTATTCGTATAAACCTAATTTCTCCCAACCGTCACTGAAATATGAAAGGATAAATTATAATTACGTATCTAATCCAAATCATAAGTTCTGACAGAAGGAATTAGTAGATCTATTTAGTTTTCCTTACCTATCTCTAGGAGAATCATGATTAGGTGGAGCATAAAATGCCTCAACTGCAGCGACTAATCGATCGCTAGGTGGGGCTGGAGGAGGCAATCTAATAGCATCTGGATCTAGTGGTCTGTACTCTCCGTCCTCTAATTTAATCAAAGGTACCATTAAACCGGCTGGTAACTCAAAATAGGGCATGCTGGGTAACAAGTCCTCCACAGAAGGTTCATGAATCATAGGTGGAGGTCCAAAACCAGGTGGTGGTTTAGAAAAGTCTGGCAGAGGTACATTTGTAAAAGGAGGAGGATCTGTAGATGATGGAGCTCCCCACCCTGGAGGAGGTTGTGTAAAATTCAAGTCTCCACTTATCGGTGGAGCCCCAGGAATACTAGGTGGAATAGTTATATTTGGTTGATTCTAAAAGAAAATCAAAGGAAGTATAATTAGATAAAACACTTAAATTGGAACATAAATAATATCTAATAGATTATTACCAATGCTGGAGGTGGAGGAGGTGGAGCCTTAAGTTGCTGATCAATAGCAATTTTTTGTTGCTCTATAGTTTGAATCTGTCTCAAAGCATGATTTACAAACGCTTGATGCTGAGCCTGGTAGTTGTCGAACGTTTGTTTCGTCGAGGTCGTGATGGGAGTTATCGCATTTGCATGCTGAGCTATTAATCCGGCCTGGTATTCTGACCACGATGTGCTAGGTTGTTTCAATTTCTCAATGATTCCCTCATCGAAATAATTATTCTTCGACTCCCAAAGACTCAGGAGCTTGTTCAACTTATTAACCTGCTCTTCAGAAGCAGCTAAGGAAGCGTTGCAAAACATTGGGACCACTACGCTTTCCATTGCTTTGCGCAGATCCATAGATTTTTTTCTAGCGCTAAGGGAAATTCGTAAACTTCATTTTATGAAGCGTTATAAGATGAATATTTAGAACACACCCAATTTTAATTACAGAAAATATCAAAAGTAGACTTTATTACCTTGAGTAAAATGAGGATAAAAATAGTGTTAATGTTAATAATGTTAACGAACTCACCAGTGATGGAGGACATCGTTTACTAAGTACACAATGTGCAATTTTTGACTGAATACGGTTGCCTGAATGACTCTAAAATAGACATTTATTTATAAGACCAGGAAGCAGATAATCAAACTTAGGGCACTAAATATACACCAAAATCCACTTGCGATATGTTTCATTTTACTCGAATTGTACAATCATTTATATGTTTCGGCATTGCCATTTGCCATAACTTTTATTTAAAGGAGTTATCGTATCACTTATTATCCATTATTTCTAGCCATATTAAACATTACATGTAATAAAATTTTTATATGTTCAAAGAAACTTTAGATAAGATTTGAAACAGTTATTTACCAATCTTATCTAAGAACATTTACCAACCTTATCTATAATGCATGAAACTACAATAATATTAAATAAAGAATATGAAGAAAATATTTTTTTCACTGAAATTGAAAAAATTCTAGTTCTTCAATAAAATTTCCGCATTAAAATGATCCCAAGTGGACTTAAAATTAGATACACTTAACTTTAAACTTACTTCTTTAGTAAATGGTCAGCGACAACTTGGTTGCTTTCTGGAGTGATGGAATGCTGTAAAATCCAAGCCTTTCCAGCACTAATGCTGTCTTTCGTACAACTATCGATGATTGGTTGCAAGACTGCGTCAAACGCAGGTAAGTCTGTGCTGGTGCTCTGAGCACTGTTTTGTAGATCAGCTTCTTGCGCTTGCCTCACGGCATCTTCAACTCTGCCCTGCTGTTGTGCCATCAATGCAGCATGCTGTGCAGCCAAGTTCTGCTCCGATTGTCTGACTTGTTCCTGAAGAGTACTTTGCTGAGACTGAAGACTCGCTAGCTCGTTTTGGAGCCAACCGGGCGGTCCGTTGATATTAACTCCTGGTGTGACCCCGGTCAAGGGAGCATTTCCTATTGTTGGTGGTCCCATAGGCGAAACAGTGTTTGCTGATCCTCCAATCGGGCCGCTTAAAACTGCGCTAGACGCTCCAACCGACCCGATTCCCACAACTTGACTTAACCCATTGTTTTGAGCGTTTATGGCTGGCACTAGAGCGATATTATTCAGCTGTGAGACGGGTGCTACCACTTGCTGCTGCTGCGAAACGTTTAAACGTGGGTCTGCATTTTGCATTGGATTTGTTCCTTTTTGTTTTAAAACTGTAAACGAATGACGGTGGATTATTGAACAGTGTTTAAAGATGTCATGCGATATTGAAAATGTAAACTGACTCTTGATTTTCCTATCTTGGATTTTAGATCTCTGATTTTAAATCTTGTACCGGTGTACAATGAGAAACTTGTTATGTAAGTTAAAAAGTTTATTAAAATACTTGATCCCTGATCAATGTAGAAGTTAAATGGGTTTTGCGATAGCTAATTTTGGATAAGACTATGTATATGAGATTGACTATGTCATCCAAAGATCGCAGTCATCGTTCTGGGTAACGAACCATGATTTCAAGATTTTATAAAGATCGTCTTGAATATCTTTTACGTGCGCGTTGTTTTTCCATATCGCTTTGAATCGCAATCCTCGCTCCTCGCACGAACATTGTCCTTTATGGATTTCAATTCTTGTAGCTGTTAAGGGGTGTTTTCCCACTTACTGGCTTGCTCTGTCGTCACTTTGTACTGATAGTAGTTGAAGTACTCCCCGCCGAACAGGAAACCGAATTTGGGGTTGTCCTTCTGCTTATTTTTCGTCATCTGCTCAAATTCCGGTCCATTGCGAGCGACAAACTGGGCCAGTTTATCAATTATTTTGCGAAGCTCTGTATCTGTGTGTTCAGGAAAAACAAAAGAAGGTAAGGGCATGTATATTGATTACGGAATTTATTATCAAACTTACAAACGCAGGAATACCTCATACGTAGTAGAACGATATATATGCTTTACCTAAAAATCTAACTATCTATATTTAATTATTTTTCCGCTGTTAGATCGGCTTGTTTCTCGATTAATAATTATTTTAATTTATTGGTCGTGTAAAGTATAGGGATCACAGTAGTGCAAAAGCCTAACTTTAGAAAAAATAGGGAATACTGTAAATCTTAGAATTATTTATATCTAAATATTGTACTCACGACTAAAATTATTAACCGAACTATCACTGGTTTTCTAATTTTTAATAACTATGTATCTGAATAAAGAACATTTTTTATTTTACTAAGTGTATATACTGACACTTAGCAGATTCTGGAGTTACTAAAAATTATTTTTATCTTAACCTTAATGGTAAATTGAAAGAAATAGCGTTAAAAAAATATCCATACAAAATAAAAGTACAATTATTTTTATGTTTTAGCAATTTTATTCTAGTTACTTTATTAATGCAATGAATCTGGAATTTTGGTAGATAAATCAATTTTATCCAAATTTAAATGCAGTATGTCTATCACCAAATAGAAAAATCTCTCAAAAAATAGAAATTAGATGATTCTAAAATTTACCTACAAATCGCAATTTTTTAAATTAACATTTTTAAATAATTGTTTAAAAATAAATAATGTGCATTCTGAAAAACGCACCTGATCATCTCTGCGGTTCACATAACCTCTTAATTATGGAACTGGTTTATCGCAAATACTTACGGTAAATTTGTATTTAATTAAATAATAGAAGTAGGCGAAAGAAATCAGCGAAAATTCTGACTTGCATAAAAGTGTAATCACAGGAAAAATTGATTTGATTATTGTGGGGTTGTACAGAAACCACGCACACGATTGGAGCCCGGCATAAGCATTCAAGTGATTACCTGTTGGTGCCTGGTCCATTTTTACGAATGTGGTTCACTGTCGCACAATCACACACTAATTCTCAATTCCTTTTTCCCCGCGTTGTTTTACTAGCGGTTTTCTTTTAATGTTAAAAACATTATTCTGTACAAAAATATTCCACAACGCTATTCGCCGCCATGTTTTGAGGACAACTTGACCAAACTTGACAACTTTTTGCAAAATATTGCCACCAGAGGCGCTGATAAGAAAAAGTCGAAAAGATGGCGCCATGATATTTGGAGCGTTATTTGAAGTAGATAAATCCGTATGAGGATAAATAAATAATTTATAATTTTTGAATTTAATTTAATTCTAAACTGTTATAATTTATTTAATTTGAATATTACAATAAATCAAAAATTATAGCTATTAATTAATAATCAAAGCATCAAAGCATCTCTGAATAAAGATTAGTTGATTTTAACATTTAACCTGATCTGATTTCCGCGCATGCGCCTCCCAATATGAAACGTTTCATTTTCAT
>JAUEJJ010000017.1:6738422-6757064 GCA_032164275.1 Synergus coniferae | reverse complement strand
ATTTTCATTGCTGACAAGCATAACCAAGCATAACCCCACATAACCCTAATCCTAAGCGGATTTCAGAATTTTCTGATATCTGGAATTGTTTTTCATGCACATGTCGTGTGCCAAATTCAATTTTTCGTACGTAAATATAAAAACTTATCCCAAAGTGTGTGTAATTTACAAGTAGAAAGACGATCAGAAATCGGTAAGTAAATTTTGACGTAATTACTGTACATACATATGTGTTCACAACCATGACTTATTTTGTTATTTTTCATAATTTCTCATATATATTTTCCAATAACGAATTATAGAATGCTTATTTCACATAATTTTCCCTCTTGATTACGTTTCAAGTTCAATCCACTTTGCAAAAAATAGTTTGAGCTTAGAAAAAGACACATACACGTGCGGCTTCGTAACCTTACTTTTTCGTACCACGTCTGTGATCTCTGTGAAGGTAAATTTCAACTTTGTAGCGTATGTAATATTAACTAGAAAGTTGTTCCCTATTGTTAGAAGTTTTTCTATTATTTTTCAGAGTAATGCAATTGTCGATTTTGCTTAAAATGATCCAAATACCTTCGTGTGAATTGTTTTTAGTCATTTTCGTTATTAATTTTCTAAGAAAATCATTCTTATATTGCAATAAAGAGCATAAAATAAACAATAAAACAATGGAAGTTATTAACAGTAAGGTAATTTTACTATCAATCTTTTTTCAAACATTGTTTAATAAACAAGATCCAACAGATAAATTTTATTTGTGTTCAGTTTAATTTCACCTAGAAAGGTCAATCATTAAAAGAAACTTTTATCTCAGTATTTATGAATATTCTTGTGAAATTAAATTTCATTTTTATTTTCTAGAAATGCCAGCAGCCTTTGAAGTAAAGTCCAGCTGGGCTGATGAAGTTGAAGAAGAGGGAGGAACCACTTTACCACCACCCTCTGAAGTGCACGAAAATGGCTTCAAAATCCTAACAGAATACAAACTCAACGAAGACAACAAGAAAGTCAAGGTAGTTCGCACCTACAAGATCGAAAAGCGTATTGTTTCAAAAACTATTGCCTCTCGTAAAAACTGGCACAAATTTGGAGATTCAACTGATGACCGACCAGGGCCAAATCCTGCGACTACAGTTATTGCTGAAGATGTCTTCATGCAGTTCATCTCAAGCAAAGAAGAGGACAATAAGGTCGAAGAGGACTCACTCGATAAATTGAAAAGCATGGGCGAAAAGGGTGTTGTCAAGTGTCGTAATTGTAATGGAGACCATTGGACGACAAAGTGTCCTTACAAGGATACTGTTCTGAGTGGAGGTAAGTTACTTATACGTTTATACTATTTTTGATAAACGAAAGAATATTGGTTATTCTGTATTTTAATTTACGTTTGCAATTTCAGGCAAACTTCCAGATGATAAGAAGCCACTGATGAATGCTGCTGGAGCGACTGCTATGGCTGACTTAGGAAAGCCCCAGGGAAGTAAATACGTTCCTCCAAGTATGCGAGATGGAGGAAACAAACGTGGTGACTCTATGCAAATGCAGCGACGTGACGACACCACAGCTATTAGAATTTCCAATCTGTCTGAAAGCACAACCGACGCCGATTTGGAAGAATTGGTCAAACCATTCGGAGCCATTCAGAAACTCTACCTTGCCAAGGAGAAGCCAAGCAATGTCTGTAAAGGATTCGCTTATGTGCACTTTAAATATAGGGCTGAAGCGGCTAAAGCTATTTCTACATTAAATGGTTATGGATATGACCATCTTATTTTGAACGTAGATTGGTCCAAGCCTCCGGCGCAAAATAATTAAACAATTCCAGGAATCAGTAATCAAAAGTTTTAAAATGCCTTTTATATTAGACAAGCAATTTAAACGACAAGGTAGGAGTTTTTTATTATCCTTCAATTCTACGTTGAGGTTTATTTTTCAGGCATTTCTCTTTGAGAGAGGAATTCACATTTATTTTACAATATTCGTATCGATGTTTATCCTTTGTATACTAGACCTTTAAAGAAAATAAATTGTGAAATATAAATCCAGTATTTAAAATTGTATTCATCTTTAAGTCTGGCTTAGTATAATTTTTCATTTTGAGAAGAGGATACATGCTGAAAAGCTCATTTCATTGTTTAGAAATTACTCTTTAAAGGATTTTATTCTTTTCGATTTACATATGTATGTAGAACATTTAATGTCAGGATTTATTTCGAAAAAAAATTTACCATACAGAGCACTTCTTGTCTGGATTCATATTGGAGTTCACAGGACAGTTAAAGTCTTTTGCAAATTCAGGCCTGTTGGAAAGCGCGCCCAGAATTCTGAATTCTGCAGGGCTGTGCATGTCAGACATCATGAGAAGTTTCAATTCTTCTGGTCTGTATTTAGTGCACCAAGTTTGAGCTGCAGTTATCCAGAAAAGCTGTGATGGTGTAAACTTTAGTCCAACCAAAGTGGGTTCGGGTCCTTTTTGTCTCACATATTCTTGATAGGCTTGGTAGGATGCTTTGATGCCTCCGTTGTATGCAATATTTTCCACTTGCGTATTGTAACCGTCCAACTAAAAATAGGTAAATAACTTTTACTCTCGCCCTAAAACAAAAATGTCACAAATATTCTTTCAAAGGATCCCATTTACCTTTAACCCGACTTCTTTAGAAGTATAATTTCCATATTGATCAATAATACACTGAGCCTTAGCAGTATATCCTTGTGTTGTTTTTGCACTCCACCATGAATTCCTGTTTCCATCTTTATCAAATTCACTACCCTCCGCACCAAAAGCATAAGTTATTTCGTGTGCAAAAATCGATCCAATCGCAGCAAAGTTCATATACTGAGGCCTCAAACTGTTGTAGAAAATGTCTCGTAGAATTCCAGCTGAAACTTCTATCAAATAATGGGAAACTTTATTTGATTACTAATCATTTTAATACTTTGAGACTTAAAATTCTCTGAAAATTAAATCGACTTACGTATGGTGTTCTCTTCAACGAGATAGGCAGCGTTGATCACAGTGGATTCACTGTGAAAGGTCCAGTCCGAATTCTTTAAAGGTTTCCTGAGTTCGCTGAAGGAATATTTCTGCAGGAAAAGAGACAAATTCGTAGCAGCTGCAAGATAATTGTCGGGAGTTATAACTAGGTTTTTGTAGAATTCTTCAAGTTTCTTGTCATCGAGAAGTTCATCTGGATAAGCAATTTGACTGCCAAGAGCTTCAGCTTTCTCTAAAGCAATCTTCTTTGTCTTAGCGTCCATCCAGTCCACCTATATTCAAAATAAAACGCTTGAAAAATTAAATATTTTTTATTTAGAATCTTTCTTTCAATTTTACACTGACTGACTCACCTCTTTTATAATTTTTTGAAATTGTTGAACAATATTATTGACCAATTCAACTGCATTTTTCTTGGTATCATTGTTGAAGTATTTTCTGACATAAAGAGCACTGACACTTAATCCTAAACTTCGGGTGGTCATTTCAGAACACTCCTTCCATCTTGGTGGCAATACAAGTGCACCATTAATCTGTATGAAGAATTTCTCTTGTCGTTCTCGAATTTCATCCGTTAAATAACTTATATTTTCATCAACTGCTTTTTGTATGAAGTAATTAGCCTTGATCTTGTTTGAAGTTTTGCTCATCAACTTCTCAAATCTTTGGAAGAAAAGGGGTCCGTTTACTACAATCACTTCAGTATCATCAATCTGAATGTTCGGTGGAAGAATTGAGTTAAAAAATGTCTTCCAGGGGATACTCTTGTAAGTTTGTGAGAGGTCTTTAATTGACATTGGAATAGCACGCATTACATTTTCTGGTATAGAGATCTGAAATTTAGAATACAATTAGTTTACTATAAACTAAAAAAAACTCTAGAATGTGATAGTATGCTAAACTTACATTGGCGAGTTGAATTTCAAATTCCAGAACTTCCTTTACTTCTTGTTTAGCTTTGGCTTTATCAGCACCAAAAAGAACAGCAATGTCAACCATATAATTGTAGTAAGCATTAACGATCGGATCTTTTAAGCCTCTCAATAATACTGAGCGCGACAGACCTAAAGGTGTTTGGTCAATCTAAAAGAAAAATATTTTATATAAAGAAAATATCAAGCTGAAATTTTCTTTGCTTAAATTGTCTAAACATGTAATTACGCACATTAATCGCTCGTTTTGATAAATTCTTCACATCAATTCCAACACCGAAAGCGAAAAACGAATCCGCTGAATATCCCAATTTTCGGAACTTATAGATGGCTTCTTTCCAGTCGAAGGAAGCATCTTTCCAAGCAGCTCCTTCTAGAAGAGGCCAACCACCTATTGTCTTCAACTCATTTAATACTGTTTGCACACCTTCTTTCTTAACTGCAGCTGCAAAAGAAAATAGAATTATGTGAAAATTATATTCAGGCGGCCATAAATCTATTTAATTGATATTATTTTTTTAGAATGCTTTACCTGTGTTCATGCAAGCTTTATAATAATTCTTGGCCAGGCTAATTGCTTTTAATTCCTTAGGTTGAACTTCTTCTTCGAGGCTGCTTCTCAATTGTGCTTGAAGTTTATCACTCGCGAGGCTGAACTTGTCGACATATGTTTCATCTTTAGGAATTACTGTAGTCTTCAAAAAGTTACCACAGGCGAACTCGTAAAAATTATCGCAGGGTGCTACTTTAGGATCCATATCATTCAGGATTTGAGAAGCTAGAAAATAAATAAATTAGATTTTATTCCAACGAAATTAATTTGTAGTTCTCGATTCCGATTCGAGATTACATTAAATGTAGATTAAAACACAAGTTGACGAACCTGCTTTCTTGCATGCTGGAGTTGAACATATGCCAGCATTGGGTGTTGGTTTTGGCGTTGCTGTAATATTTCAAATGTAAAATTAATAAAAATAATATCTCTTATTCCTCAATTAAGAACATCTAAAGTCAAAAGACAGAATTTTACAGTAAAAATTACTGATAAAAGTAATATTAAATCTTGGGCACAGAGTATGGATTTATAAAACTTACGTGATATATTCTTGGGAACCCTCAAATATTTGGCATTGAGAATTTCGCAATTCTGCAGAATGCAGAAGAGAAAAATGCATATGGGAATTCGCATTTTTATAATATTTTCCCCAAGTATTGTTAAACTCGAAGAATGTTTTCAATGAGATAACTTTTTCATACAGAAACTTTTCAATGACTAATATTTAATTGCACCGTATGTGCTCTTTATATACCAAACATATCTCTATAAAAAGAGTAAACATGATAAATATTGAAGATAATCGTGTAAAATTATTTATATTTTTTCAAAAATTCGTACAGAATTTGTAAACATTATCATGAAGTTCAGAATTTATGTCTTTTAGAGATAAATAATTTAAATAGTAGTATAACTTCTAGTCATAAAATTTTCCTAGATAACGATTTTAAAGCAGAAAATTATAAAAATGTGATGCATAAGAAATATAGAAATGTGGAAATTTCAATATTTTAATTTTAAGAATTAATATTTAACATATTTAATTTTTCGGTGTTTTAGTGATGTCTGCGGGATCGGATGTTATTTTCCTCTTCTTACATAAAATGAAAATTTGCAAAATGGAATCAATCTATCTGTTTAAAATTTATATTTTGTATTTTGAAAAGTATATTTATTCTCAAGATCTATTGTTTTCATATTCTTCATACAAACAGCCTACTTATTTAGGAGAGTTTACAGGCATTAAAAATGGCTATTACGGCATCATCAAATAGAGTTTGAAAAACTAAGGAATAGTTAAACTTTATTTGATGAAGCCTTTCAGGTTTAATACTTTAAAAAATCGACTTCTAAAAAGTATGATTAATTTATTATTTTCGTGGCTTTAATTGTGACCAAAATTTAATTGGAGGCTAAATATTCATAAGGAAAAGAGTAAATTTATATTCTAACCATCTTTGGATCCCCCCTGATCCTAACGTGAAATAAAACTTATGAAATGGCAAGATAAATCTGCGTTTATTTTAGCATTTAAATATTTTAGATGCTGATTGTGAATATAATTAAATTACGTAAATATATAACTTGGGATTTGAATTAATATATTTTTAGGAGTAATTAGATAGAGAAAAGACATAACGAAGATCCTATATAGTTTTTACAAACAAGAGCAATAAAGAAACTTATAATAATTATACATATAGATATGCAATCACACTCTTTTCTTAAACGTAGTTTTCTCTGTTCCTAGTGTTGAATTATACTAAATTATACCAAAATTAAAAAAAAAATTCAACTTAATCTTAAACCTTCCTCCATGAGAAATAAATATGCAGTTTAGATATTAAAAAAAAAAGTCTCTGTGCAGTTATTGTGCAATTAAAAGTGTCCTTACAGAAGAAATACCTTTTTCTTAAAAAAAAGTTACCATACAGAACATTTCTTGTTTGGATTCATTTTAGAGCCCCCGGAACATTTAAAGTCTTTTGTAAAATCTAGTGAATTGGAAAGAGCACCCCTGACTCTGAATTCCCCTGGACTGTGAACTCCAAGCATGATGATGAGTTTCAGAGTTTCTGGTCTATGTTTACTGCACCACGTTTGAGCTGCACTGATCCAAAAAAGCTGGGATGGTGTATAATCTAGTCCAGGCAACTTGGGTTCGGGACCATTTCTTTTTACCCACTCTTGGTAGGCGAGATACGATTCTTTAATTCCTCCGTTATCTGCGATGTTCTCCCCTTGTGTGTTGATACCGTTCAACTGGAAATAATCAATTTTTATATAATTCGTAATTCCACCAGATATTTTTTAAATAGATGTTATTGGTCGTTAAAGATAATCGAATTTTTACAATTGACCTTTGGCTTTTAAGTTTTACCTTTGGTTCTAAACCATTCACACTTGACATTCTACTTTCGGCCCTTGACCTTTTATATTTGACCTTTGACCTTTTACATCTGACCTTTAACCTTTGACTCTGATTTTTTCAACCTTGATTTTTCACACTACACCTTTCACCTTTGAACTTTTAGCTTTGACCCTTTTCGAAAAAAAAAAATAGTTTTATTCTAGTCCCACTTACGTTCATTCCAACTTCTTCCACAGTATAATTTCCATACTGTTCAATAATACACTTAGCATTGACAAGAAATTGTTGTTTAGTTTCTCGCTCCCACCAATCAATAAGGTTTCCATTGTTATCGTATTGGCTACCCTGGTCATCAAAACCATGGGTAATTTCGTGTCCAATAATGATTCCCATCGACCCATAATTCATATAGCGGGGCCTATCTTTGTCAAAAAAAGCGCCTTGTAGAATACCAGCCGGAAACTCTGAAAAAAAATTATTTTTATTCATTTATTATAAAGTCATACTTTAAAGGCTAAAAATAGCAACTTTTATTTTATTTTTTTCGGTCTAATTAAGACAATGTTATTAACTTACCAATGCTGTTTTCTAATGGAGAATAGAAGGCATTTACAATAGCGGGTGTTCCATGGGAAATCCATTCCGATTTATTAACTGGTTTCCTAAATTCACGAAATGAATATTCGGTATCGAAAAGGGCGAGGTTTAAAAGCGATTGAAGATACTCATCTGGATTTATTTCTAGTTTTTCGAAAAATTCTTCAAGTTTCTTGTTGTCAAGAAGTTCGTCAGGATAAGCAATGTGAGTTTCCATAGTTTCAGCTTTCTTCAAAGCACTCTCCTTTGTTTTTTGGTCCATCCACTCAACCTGAAAATAATACAAAAAACATGGAAGGAAATAAAGTTTTTTAAAAATGGAGACTCAAGAAATAAAAAAAGAGATCAACCTCAATTATATTCGAAATCGCATACAATTTTTAATTCCACTAAAGTCTAGAATAAATTAATAATGAGTTTTCATTAATTATATTGTATTCTTCAAAAATTGAAGATCATATGATCTCTTATTTTAATCCTTGATAGCCTGCATTAAATATCTATTTTTTTCTGCCAACTTTCAAGATGAAATAATTTTAAATTGAATCTTTAAAAGTAGACAAATTTCTAATTGGAAGAGTGAAAATTTGAATATTATATTTTTTCCTTTAATTAAGCTACAAATTAAACTACTTGAGATTTAATTAATGTTTGAAATCCTTGAAAGTCTTATTTTGATTTAAAAGTCAAATTTCAAAAATTGTATGTAGACCGAGCTGATGTTACTAGCTTAGAACAGGATAAAAAATAAGAATGAAAGTGCTTTGAAAGAAGCTAAAAATAATGTCCACTCAGGTAACACCGGTTCATCCGACCTTGAGGTATACTTATCAGTTGTGACGTAGATATCAAACACAAATATAATAAATATAATAATTAACATTCCGAAATCTTAGATAAATCTACATCATCTTTTTAAGCACGATTATAAATGATGTCATTAATCAGACGCTGTTAAGAGGGTATGAGCAATAAATTCAGCAGCAACATTATTTATTCCGAAGAGCTTCTTCAGACAAAAGAAAATTGAAGAATTTCGTAGGCTGTGAAAATATTCCCGAATTATCTTCAAACAAGTTTGCATCTGCTGATGAAAGTCTTTCGTGTTCAAGTTAAAGTAACCCTTCAAAAATTTCGGCAAACCTGTAAACAAATCAATCCGAGCACTGCTCAAGAGTTGTGGAAGAACATAATTAATTACAGAATTAAATTTTTTAATTAGGTTTCTTCAATAACTCTAGTCACGCCTGAATTCCTCAATCGAGAAAAGCATTCGTAAGTCTCTAGAGCCTCAATATATAAGTTATATCTCTTCAAAAACGACAAGCCACTCACGTTTTCCATTTTCAGGGTAGACAATTTAATAAGGAAATCTCCTAGAATGGTGAAAGACTGATCAAGAATTCAGATTGAGCATAAGAATGATTCTGCAGCAAAAATAACACAACTGTGAGCGATAAAAAAGTTAAGAGATTCTATTAATTTCAACATTATAATTTTAAATGTTTAATGGGAACTAAGTTACTTAAAAATGTTATCCATAAATAACAAAAATCTCAAACACCGGATACGAATAAAAAATTGTACCTAGCGTGGGAGAATCGAAATATTTTGAGAACAAGTTGCCTGATTGAATTTTTTAGTAGAATTTTCGAAATATTTTAATAATAATTGTCTCTTAGCTCCATGATGATTCCAAACAAGAAGCGTTCCTTATGGTATATACATTTTCAAACAGAACCATAATTCTACAAAAATTTTCTTAAATGTAAAACTTTAGAAATACATCAAGAGTTGCTATCATGAGGTTTTTTTAGGACTTAAAAACTTTAAAATTATTATTTATTTTTTATGTAATTCATGTAATTCAGAGACAAGTTATATGAAGAGGTCGGTTACAGCTAGTACGTACAAAGTTTGAGTGAAAAACAAATTAAAAGAAAGATTTCGTGGCAGAATAAAAAAAAAAACTTTACTTTAAAAAAATTACAGAAAGGTTACAGAACGGTCCAAAATTATTTGAGGCTATTGAAGCTAAAAGCAATTTTTGGCATTAATTTAAAAATATTTCTGACTTCTACTAAAAAAGTAATGCTTTCAACTAGAAAAGAAACAAGTTTTTTGCAGCCTATTTAATTTAACTAAAAATATAATTTAACAAAGACTGTAATAAAAATTAAAGTACAGTTGCTCTTATTTTCTATATAACTAATTAAGCAAAATATCTATCAGATTTTTCTAGTGTTATTAGTAACGTATAAACTAGACTAGAAAACATAATGTAAATTGCCTAGTACATACCTTTGCTACTATTATAAAAGAATGTAAAAATTTGGAATATCGTAGATTAATTGATCGAATCAAAAAATGTTTAAACTGATCCATATTTTTTAAAGATTTAAATTTTTTAAATTTATTTTGTAATATTTATAATGAAATTCAGTAAAAGCGGAAAATACAAAGAAAGGAATTGCAAAATTTAAGTCGTTAGTTTAAAAAATAATAAATTTATAATCTTTGAAAATACACTTATAAAGTTAGTTCTGCTTTAACTACATTTTACATACCTACAAAATTCGATTTTATTCAAACCCTAGTGAAGTTGAGCTCACTTACACGAGGAATCGGATTAAGGATTGGAATACTTTTATTAGTAGATCTTAAATTATTGTTAAAACACATATAAAAACTTATGACAATTTAGTTTTCTGGAAATATTGCTTTTCAATAACATTTATTTTGAAAAAAATATGAATTACAGAGAGATACCGTACTCGATATCTTCCTGAATCTCTTCGCCCAAGTGAAGCTAATTTTCTTCGCAAGATTTTATATAATAAACCTTGTTTTCGAAAGTATTTGAATATTTCCTTAGAAAATATTCGAGTATGGTATTTTCTTATAAGAAAAGGCGAGGTGTACTTTTTCGAGTAAACACATAACGTTTAATAATACTACACTGTCTAAGTACTTGAAAATGAGAACTATTTTAATAATATCGACAACGCTTAGTAAAGTTGAATTCCACATACAAACAGATAAAATGGCATATTCACTTTAAAAAACTTAAATTGCCTTAAAAAACGTTACGTCAGATATGTATATAACTCTAAAATGAAAAACTTTTAACCTACGGGTTGACCATTTGAAATCCACCTGACAGCGGAATAATTTATTATGCAAAATGATAATGATTTCAATATTGCAAAAAAATGTTCGCAAAAATCATTTCAACGATTAACTGTTCTAAACGTTAATATTATTTAAAGACTATCGGCAATTGCTGAATATTTTTCGAAAAAATTCTAAACATACAACATACAATCCGGCTATTGCACGATTATCGGTTAACAAATTCTTTTACTTTCTTGTTTCTATTTACAACGATCATTTATATGCTTTATGAAGCGCCATACACAATCAAGTGTAGATACGCGAGAGACGAATTCAGAGGCGAACCGAATACAAAAATATGGATCTCATTTATCATTCTTTTATCTTAATCTTACAATTATTTTAAAATCTCACCGCTGCCTCTAAATTACATGAATTACATGAATTACATCACAAGAATAATTTAAAAATTTTAAAACATTTTTCGAGTAGTTTTGCAGTTTAAGATAGATTCTCCATCGCATGGAGAGACGGAATATTTTAAATTTAAAGACAATTTGTCATGCCTGGGACTCTGCAATTTAAAAAAATCCTTATTGAACGCAGATTCGTTTCGATAATGGATTTACCATACGGAACACTTTTTGTCAGGATTCATCGTGTTTCCTGCAGAACACTTAAAGTCTTTCGAAAATTCGGGCCTGTTGGAAAATGGGCCTTGGACTCTAAATTCTCCTGGACTGTGAACTCCAGTTGTGATGCGGAGTTTTAGAGTCTCTGGCCTGTATTTGCTACACCAAGTTTGAGCTGCACTGATCCAGAAAAGTTGGGATGGTGTATAATCTAGTCCAGGCAACTTGGGTTCGGGACCATTTCGTTTTACCCACTCTTGGTAGGCTAGGTACGATTCTTTAATTCCTCCGTTGTCGGCGATGTTTTCTCCTTGCGTATTAATACCATTCAACTGAAAATAGTTCAACTAATCTTAGCATAATTCATAAAAGGTAAAAATAGTAAATATTTTTCTTAAAGCAGTACAAAAATTGTAAAAATGGTGCGTCAAATAAATAATTCGTAATTTTCAGGCTCAAAATTTGAAAATTATTTCATAGACAGAATTTTGAAAATAGTCCCAAAAATCCAGGGGACTCTCTCTAAATTTTAAATGTTTTTACTACAAAATCAAACTTACATTCAATCCAACTTCTTCAGCAGTATAATTTCCATACTGTTCAATAATACACTTAGCCTTTTCAAGATATTTCTGTTTGGTTGATGATTCCCACCATTCTACAAGGTTTCCTTCCTTATCAAATTGACGACCCTGATCATCGAAACCGTGAGTGATTTCGTGTCCAATAACGAAACCAATCGCACCGTAGTTCATGTATCGAGGTCGGTCGTTATTGAAGAAAGCGCCTTGTAGAATACCAGCCGGAAATTCTGAAAAGTTTAAATCATTCAAATATTCCAACTGCCAAGTGAATGAATATATATTTGTATATATCTATATATACAAATGAATATATCTTTTAATTAAACAAAATAATTTTTTGCTAGAAAAGAATAAAATTGGTCTTACGAATGCTATTCTCAATTGAAGAATAGAAGGCGTTTACAATAGCAGGTCTGCCATGAGAGACCCAGTCCGATTTATTCACGGGTTTTCTCAATTTGCTGAAAGAGTAATCGTTGCCGAAAAGTGTCAGGTTCAAAATTGTTTGAAGATAATCACCCGGAGTGATTTCCAGCTTCTCGTAGAATTCTTCAAGTTTCTTATCATCAAGAAGTTCATCTGGATAGGCAATGTGGGTGCTCATGGAATCAGCTTTTTCCAAAGCACTCTGTCTAGTTTTTTCGTCCATCCACTCCACCTGAATAGAAAATAAAATGCATAGCGATAATTAATCAACATTTTCCGAGATCATAAGTTTGGGTTTCTGGTCTCAAGAGAGACTCACCTGCTTGAGGATTTTCTTGAACTCCTGACGAATATCGGTCACCATCTCGACTGCACTTTTCTTGGACTCTTCGTTGAAATATTTCCGAACGTAGAGAGCACCAACACTTAATCCTAGACTTCCAGAAGTTATATCAACGCATTCCTTCCATCTGGCTTCCCTTTCAGCTTTGCCGCTGACCTCAGTTGAGTACTTCAGTTGTCTTCTACGGATATCATCAGTGAGATAACTGACTGTGGCTCCAGCGGCTCTCCACATGATGTAATTGGCCTGAACTCTCTTGGGGGTTTGCTTCATCAACTTTTCAAATTCTGTGAAGTAAGAAGGCACGTTCACTATTACCAATTCATCTTCGTCAACCTCAACGTTTGGTTTCAGAATAGTGTTGAAGTACTCCTTCCAGGGGATAGACGAATAATTTCCAGAAAGCTCTTTCACAGTCATTGGATTGTAGAGAGCAGTTCCGTTTCGTCGTTTTTCGTTGGGTAAAGAGATCTAAAAATGGTAAAAATAGTAAAAGTTGTAAAAATTATAAGATTCTAGATTGGAAATCTTTTAGAAAGGGTTCTAAATAAATAGATAATTACATTAGCGAGTTTAATTTCGAACTCCAGGGATTTTTTCAATTCCGTTTCGGCTGTTGTTTGGTTAGCACCAAGAATAACGGCAATGTCGACCATATACCTATAGTAAGCATTGACGATTTTGTCACTGAAACCTTTGACTAGATATTCACGAGACAGTCCGAGTGCTGCTTGATCAATCTGAATAAATGTCCAATTAAATCATTTTAAAAATCTATGTTTGAAATAATTAACATAAACTATAATTATGTTGTCTTCAGTAGTTACTTACATCAAGCACTCGTCTCGTACTGTTCTTCAGATCTACTCCAACGCTGAAATCGAATAAATAATCCACGGAAAATCCTACTTTTCTGAATTTGAAGACTGACTGTTTCCATTCAAACTCTTCTTCTCGCCACATATCTCCTTCTATGACAGGCCAGCCACCTAATTTCTTCAAAGTCTCTAAAGCTGGAGTCAAACCTTTTGCATCAATCGAAGCTGAAAAAAAAATTTAATTAAATCTCGTTAAAAATTTTTACGAGACTTGAACATTTGTTTATTTAGAATTATTTTAATCTGGTGCTTTCAAAGTAATTACACAGACTTTTTTAAATTAAATATTTAATACTGGAGGAATTTGCATTTGAAGCTGGAATTTATTTTAGAATGACTTACTTTTGTTCATACAAGCTTTGTACAAGTTCTTTACAAGCTTGAATGGTTTTGGTTCATCCGGTTTAATATCCTCCTCGATGCTGATTCTCAATTGTTCCTGAAGTTTATCGCTGATGACACTGAAGGTGGTAACAGTAGTTTGGTCATCAGGAATCACTGTGGACTTCAAAAACTGGCCACAGGCAAATTTATAAAAGTCGTCACAGGGTTCTACATCAGTGTCAATGGTGTCGAGAATCTTGGAAGCTGCGGGATAAAATAATATTGATTTACAGATTGTTTATAACAATTTTTCAGTAAATTTCGATTTTTAAATCATTTTTATGATACTCTATTTAGATATTGGAAAATTTTGAACACAAAAATTTAGAAAAATAAGAGAAAGTATTTAATATGATTAATAGATTTTAAAATAATTTGACGAACCTGCATGAATGCATCCAGGTGTTAGACATATATTCTTGGCATCTGATTTTGTATCTACAGCGTTGGTTCCTGTTGACGGTTTTTTACTTCTTAAAGCTTCAGTTGATGCTGGTAGCATCTCCATTTTTGATGAGACTACTCACAAGACAGGCACAGGTGGATGCGGATGCAGATGCAGGTGCAAAAAAAAGCGTGATTTGCAGTGCATTAGATGAACACCATTTTATTTTTTACATATTCATAATTTTTTAAGTAGCATGGTTTACTATCAATTGCAAAAACAAACTTCTTTCAAAATAAAAATATATTGACAGTTATCCTTAAAATTTGTACCCACGACAGTAACTGTTTATTACATTCCTTTTCATTTAAATCAGTTTGGTTTATTCCTTCATTCATTGTGTGATTCATTAAACAATACACAAAACAATTATAAGAAAAATATTAATCAGTGAATATTATTGAATTTTCTAAGCCTTTCATTGCTAGGACAACCATTTTCTTCAATTAAGTACATAATATATGTGGCTAAAGTCACAGTTCCCGTTTGCCGTTAATAAATATAAAAGTAGTTTTTAAAAAATATAAAGAAACTTTAAAAATTCAAATTGTTTATTTAGTCTTTGCAGAAATATAAAATTAACGTAGAAACGTAAATTGAGTACAAATGCGATTTCCTTCCCGTGACTCAGATAGGCTTTGCGTATTATAACTTGCGAAAGAAGCATTTGAGGACACTCATTTATTCTGCGGTGCGTAAAGACGTTCATAAGCACTTCACAATTTTGCAACAATTCAAATTACATGATGAGAAACATTATTTTTTGTTAATTGAATCAAGTTCTCGTATAATCTTTCAGGGGACTTAAAGTTAATGTATTTCCTCTATACTTAATAAAAGTACTATTTATTTCATTGCTTCCATTTATTCTTATTATTTAACTCAAGAAATTTCATAATAAAATTGTTGTTTTATACTTTAAACTATTCAATATACAAATTATGATATATTTTGGGGATAAATTAACTTTTTAAAAGAAAATGGTTTACACAAAGGTAAGGAAAATAATTCAAAACATATTTGAATTTCAAATGTCAGCAATAAAAATTTGTATCCAATTTGATTTAGAAAGGGACAGATATGACATGCAAACCTTGAAAATGACACAGAAAAATACGTCACAGACTTGTACGTGATGTTTTGACACAATTGGCACAGGATGTTTTGATGATTTAATGCCACTGAGAACTTTCATGATGATTGAAAAATTAATGAGAGTTAAATATGTAACTCACTTACAAATCACAGAAATCTTATTCTTAAATAATGATGTTTGTTTTGGCTTAAACTATTGTTATTAATGCATTACGAGAAAATACAACTAAAATTGAAAATTGCTTTCAGCAGCCAATACAGAATATTTCTCAATAACTGCCAATCCACTAATTTTCTAGCTAAGAGTACTACAGTCGACACAATTTCAAATTAATTCATTACTAATTACTGAATTAACTAGGGCACTATCTAAAATTTAGTTTAACTTTATAAAAAAATAAAAGAAATATTTAGTTCAAAGTGATATACAATGTATGAAGCTAATAAATATAGGTAAATATTAATTTGCAACTATTTACTCAGGTACTCACTGTTTTCGGCATTGCAATTTTCAGTGTTTGAGGACAAGACACCGAGGGCTACTGCTAAAGCAATTCCTATTAACGTGACAGCTATTGTTGTTATCGTTAAACCACGTTCCAAAGCCGATCGCCTCCTCCACCAAGTTGGGTTTCTGAAAGAATCCCCAAAAGAAATTTTTAATATTTTTTGATATTATGCAAGCAAAGGAATTGTTTGGAATAAATTTCCAAATTGAAGGCTCAAAAGAATTTTCAAAAAGGATGAGAAGCCATTGCGCTCCAACCATGGGAAATTTTATATCCCCTTCTACGATGAGGCAGTGCAATCAATAAATTTTAAAGGGAGTTCGCAAGATTTAAAGGTTGTCGTAGGGTTTTCGATGAGAGTATTGATTTAGATGGATTTAAATAAAATTCAAGGGGTTTGAAAAGAAATTAAAATATCTCAAGTGATTTCGAAAGGTTTCAAGGAATTGTTATTACTAAATGTGATATAACATTTCTTTAAATTTTCCTCTCCGTCATAACAAGGTCATAAGAGCTTTTCTTTAACTTTCCCTCCCTCTTAAAAGCATTGCGTACTATATGGACGACCCCCTATTTCTTTATTTTATATATTATTTATTATCATTATTCCTGGAAGTGATAAACGTTTTCATATAGGGAGTAATTTATTTCCAAATAGAAAAAGGATCATAAAATGTTTGAAGAGGGATCGATCCTATATAGTGTATATTAAACTGCGAAGTGAAATGCACACGTAAATTGCACCGGGTGTGAGTTATCGTTGCAGTAGTAAAACTCTACTTATAATATGAAAGTGTGGAAAAGTAACGCCATTAGTGTTTGTAAACTTTATGGCAGTCGTCATATTGCAGGAAAATAAATGATAACCTTGGAATCTCCCTCCTAGTGCTTTCATATCTACGCATCGAATATTCATCTACTTTTTCAGACAAATAACTCTTTCCATTGCACAGAAACCCCTAGACAGCAACTCTGTCCTCCAAATGAAGATAGCCGTAACTGAAGATCAAATAAGTCACTTGTTTAAACTTGAAAAAAGAGCTTTTACAAATTTTATTTTAGAATGAAAAAGTGACGGGTGTTTTATCCGATCTGCAATTATATTTGTTACATATTTATGCAATGTTTCATGCAAAGGTGTTATCAAGATTCTCATGAAAACTGATATTATGAAAACTGATTCGAGGAGAAAGGACACTAACTTGAATTGCATTGACTGTTAATTGCTTACGAATTGACACATTGACCGCGTACCGCCTTCACAACTATTCGGTCAGCTATATTATGTAAGGCCATGTAACTATATGATTTGCGATATAACGGAAGATTAATTCTCGCGTGTATGCATTGCGGTAACAGCCTAATTGAGATTTGAGGAAATCGTGGGTTCACCATAATCGTAATTATACCTGAAGAGCATGTCATTTCCTCTGCGGTGTGTACGTACATATTCTCGTGAAAATCACCATTTGTTGCAACTAAACTGAAGTAACAACTGGACTTGTGACAAAATAGACTTGAGTCTAAGTAGTGTATAAATAATAACAATGGGCAAATAAGACAAGTAAGGCAAGGAGTATGTAATAGAAAATGTGTTTACAAGCCAATGATTGAGAGCACATTATGTGAATCATGACCTGAAGAAATGAACAATATGAGCATGGTTAGTTGGTTACTTTTCTCAGTAAACATCTTGAATGCTAATAATATGCAAGCAATATATTAGATGTAAGATTACATCTATTAATTGTTGTTTAAACTTGGATTTAATGTCCTTAATTTAAAATGTAATAGGCAGCAGTGCAACTATTTAGAATTTGTTGGGTTCCTTATCGATAGATTACTACGGATATAATGTTATACTCATATACCAGAGTTTCATGTGCAACTAGGTCACTAATAGTTCATTTCAATTGTTCAGACCAAACAAGGCGTAAGCCGCTCTTACATACAAAGACCCATGTTTTATTAAGCTTTAGACAACACTGTTAATGCCAGTCAAAAAAAGCTAATTTTTAAACTGAATGCAATACCGTCAATTCAATTAACTTTGGAAATATTTTCACTGAATGAAATTCGAGTCAATGAGAAACAGACAAAACTTTAGGGCAGAAAATAACTAATACTTTTTTCCCATTAATGTTCCTTTCTCATAAATATATAGATGTCCTTTCTTGAACCTTTTATAGAAATCGGTCAAGCGAATGAATCAGGCGGTTCCCAAGATTTATTAACCATAAAGCTATAATAATCATTAGATCGCATAATTATGATACAATTCCGTCACTCTCAGACGCGAAAGGAAAAAAAGTAATATTGTATAATGAGTTCTAATGCGTTGACCTTCATTCCATAGAAATGCCAACACATTATTTGCACTTGCAGATCAAATTAAAAATATTATCTTGGAAACCTTAGAAAGTGAAATAATTGATGTTTCCTTTAGATATTTATAAGTTACTTCTTCTTCCCTTGGCATAATTTTAATAATTTCAAGGTGAGCCTTCTGATGAGTGGATTTTTTTCTTTTTATAATTCTAAACTAGGTTTTACAATGAAATTACAATTCCTTAGAACGTTTTCTAGCTTCGATAACTGGAGATGTTATAGGTAGGGAAATGATAATGAAACTGCTGGGTCAGGTTCGATTGATTGGATAATAAAACTGACTTTAAAATGCAATTGTGAGTCTATTGACCTCGAAGCTGGAATTTAAGAGCATGAGAGTATTTCTTTAAGAAAACAAGTTACTGGACAATTACTTACGCACCTATTTCATTA
>JAUEJJ010000017.1:6722054-6735719 GCA_032164275.1 Synergus coniferae | reverse complement strand
ATCATTCAATTATTGTATGTTTCATAATGGTGGAAAAAAAACTCTAACATTAAAAGCATAGGATTTATAGGAATAGCTTTAGAAATATTATTTTTGGATGTTTACTGTATATTTAACAAATATCTAAATGGCAAGCAAATCGTGCACCTGCACCTATATTTTTATACTTTAATTGAACCTTCCCACGATTCCCCATCACGACCTTTTGGTAAATCGACCTGAGAACTGGTCGCGAGATGAAACCAATGATTCTCTCGATAAAGCGAGTGATCTTTCGACGAAAAGCTAACCGCACCTTCATTTAGGCTCTTACGAAATTAACAAAACATCATTTCTATTCAATATTGACAAACTTTCTATAAATCTTGGGAGATTTAAATAAAATAAAATTGCAGAACTCACAATTTTTTTTGTATGGTATTTTTGTTTTAAAAAACGCGCGATTAGTGGATGTTCAAATGTTTTTCTTATATGTAGATGGTACACTCATCGTCGTACATGCATTAACATTTGTCTCTAGCATTTCACATGTAATTCAATTGATTTCAATATAAAATCCTAGTGACAAATGTTAAGGAATATATGACGATGAGTGTACACTTACTTGTCACTAGGATTTTACATTGAAAACAATTGAATTACATGTGAAATCCTAGTGACAAATGTTAAGGCATATATGACGATGAGTGTACGTGTTTGATAAAGAGCTGACTTATCACTTATGACGGATTTAAAGCAAAGACGTAATTTAATTACCAGAAAATCCCTGCTTTACTGAATAATCAATAAGCAGAAATGGGCATTGTAACTTTGATTCTATTATGTAGAAAAAAAAATAAATTAGATGAGAATGTAAAAATATATAAAACATAGGTATAATGTAAAAGAGAAATACATGGTATATGAACAGTCGGTAATCTTTCACGAGTTATGTCGTTCGGAGGAAAAACGCGCATGAAACTTACTTTATAACAGTCTGTTTCATGCTGTTGGTCATTTTGTCGTTTGTACGGAAGCAGTGTTTTTTGCTTGTGTATAATTTATTAATGCAACAAGTATCACTGGCACATGACACAATCACACACAAAATTTTAGTAATGAGTCTCTAAAATTCCTATTAATTTGCGGTCCTGATAATTAGAGCGGCAGGACCATGCCGCCTCCTTTAAAGGCAAAACTACACTTGAATTTCGTTTGTTTTTCTTATTGATTGTTTATGATTTTTAAAATCAAAATAGAGAATAATCCTGGTGGTCCGGATGAATCGATTTGTACTGTTCCCGCCGGACTGAACAAGCGCGCGCTCTTCTCCTCGTATTTAAACGACCTCTCCCCCCTTTCACGTTTTCTCACTTGCTCCTGCTTCCAAAGAAGCGCATTTGATATTTTCCATCTCACTTTATCAAGCAGGGATTTTTTACGTCCTCACGATAATCTCCTTTGATATGGATACACGTTCAGAATCGAAATTGTCAAATTTCAGTAAATTTCTTTTCCTGTTCTTTGTTTCTCTTTATTTGGGTTTTCACCTACTTTTTTCAAAAGTTTGTGAGCTTTTGGATGAGAGAAATAAAACTGTTTTCTGAAAAGTACTTGAGATTTTAAACAACGTTAATAAAATATATGGAAACTCTTGTCCTAAACCTTGTAGTGGTTTATACGTAGTGAGGAAATACTGTTTTTAACTTTTTTATACGGAGAAAACTTCGCTGTATTTATATTTTCATAATTAAGGAAAATATTGAAGTTCCATTTAGAAATTCGTTAAGTATTTTAATTGTTAAGTTATTTTATTGTTCTCTGATAAAATATAGACTGAGTCATCAAATTCCGTCGAATCAGGAAAAAATATTTGAACTGCCTTTTGTGAAAACATTTGCGTAATTCTCAGTAGTGTTGTTTTTTTATTAATGCTATATTAATCTAATTCTAATGATTGGAATAAGAAAATTAAAGTTAAAAAAATCTTATCTTCCTAAATTGAAAAAAGGAAGGGAAATTTTTCCGCCCTTTCAAAGCCACTCGGAAAAGCTTGACGTTAATTAAAGCCAGATATAAATAGTTAAAGCCAAAAAATTCGATTATATTGAAAGTGTAATTATTAATATTCCCTGTATAAACAATGTAAATTGTATCCATTAATTCCATTAATTATACTCGTATATCTTAAATTAAACAAAAGGCAAAAAGTCCATCAATTTTATTTATAATAACTGTATAATATTAAAATATTATACATTCATTATTTTTAATTATTATTATGTAAACAAGGACGTCTTTATATTATTCACACACATTATATTCATATTTGTTATCTGATTTAAGTAAACTAAAAATAAAGAAAATATTTTCATATGACGGAATTGTTTAACGTAGAGTGGTCATCGATTGGCATCAATATTATTGTTTGAGGTTATTTCAATTGTTTGTCATAATTCTAGATCGCACATGCTGATAACTGGTAAATCATTGGAGTCAATTACAATTGTGCGAACACATTGGAATTCAGTTTTATAATGGCGCATGTAACGAGATAAATACATGATTAGAAAAACGAATTAAGTATACTAATTTAATATTAAATTATACTTTATAACTTCAAATTATATCCTGAACTTTTGACTCTAAATTAAGAAACTCATCGTCTATTTTTAGATATTTCAATGAAGGAGCGGATATTTTCTAACTCAGGGCTAAGAAATTTTCACTATCACTTATATATTGTTAATTGAACAGAACCTTGGCTCTCTCATTAAACAAAAAAAAAATGGAACAATGCCTTCTTCGCGAAGAAATATTCACAAATAGGTTGACGAACCAGGGCAAGACAAATGTCTATGGTATAATTATAAAAACAAAGTATAAAAAAGGGTATAAACCTTTAACAGTTTAAATGGCGACCTAAATGAAAGCTTGTGAGAATTCATTACCGATTTTCTTACTATTCTATTTTCCTGCGTTCTTATTTCTACAAGGATATGTCACGCAAATAATTATTATACTCTTTATTTGGAAATTATCAATTCTGTTTACTTTTTTGAAGTAAATGAAAAAAACTATTATTGAATTCATAAAAAAATAAGAGTTTCTTCTTGAAAGGATAATTAGCTGAAAATAATTACTCCTCATAACAATTTTCCATCAACCTACTTGTCCAAAAATTATGGACACCCAATTTCGCATCTCCATTATCTTTCTCAACCATCATGACAGCTGTTTTTAAAAATTTTTTCGTGCTTGCATTTCTATTATATGAGAGCATGCATGCGATATGTCTCTTATAATGCACAGACATGCCATGTATGTTTGCGCAGAGAACTTTAAGATGGGTTTGCGTACGTATCAAATGTACCGTTACCAGTACATAAGACTGCCTGGGTCACTATATGTTCATGTCCGGGTATGCTCTCGAAACTTGAAAGTGTGCGTAAACCAGGTGACTTTACATTAAGGTGCAAATTAAAAATGCCCAAGTGCGTATTCACTCCACAAGTTCAGGAATCGGTCTGGGAAGAACGTGACCTGCATCGCGACTTTTGTTTAGTAATTCATGGAATGTTTTTGCCTCTTTATTTACCATCGCATTAGCAGAAAGTAATTCAAGTTGCGAATTTTAATTCATAAGAAAATTTTCAATTCATTAATTTTACTGATGTGGCGGTGGATGGAAAAATTCTCCCATCGATATAATTCCAAAATGAATGAGAAACTAAAAATTCTTAACAACAAATCAGGGAATAAATTTGCATTATTTAAAAAGGTAACTAAAATAGAAATAAGAGGAAAGAATCCAAGTGGGAATTAGGAAATTAGCATGAAGAATATATGTAAATGAAAAATAAAGATTGGAATATTGTTTTGAATTTTTGACCGTATCAAATTGAAAACCTGCTTGAACTGGAATGAGTCAATTAGGTCGATTAAGTTCATGGACTTGGGTTGGGCCGCTGTGGAATAAACAGGTGAAGTTTATATTAAAGTTATCCCGTTAGGTCTCGGACCCATGACGTACGGCCTTATCTGAAATCATCCGAATGTAATAATATGTATATTAATTCTGCTTTTGATCGTCTGGCGCTCGCCTGTTGCAAATCCTGCATTTCTAATAAACTGCCGTGATTAGAGAAACGATAACCATCCTCTTGATTAAACGTCTCAGGTGTTCATTTATAAATTTCCATGATATAAACTATACGGTGATAAACTACAGGTGGCGATATAGATATCCAGATTCTTGATTAATAAATTTTATAGATCTATTAAGATTTTCAAGTTCGTAAAATATTATTAACGACTCTTTCCTATTTAAATAAACCCTCACTACATTATTTTTACTCTATAAATTTGTCATTAATAGAAGGTTAACCTATATATTTTAATTACTTTGAATTTTTGCATTGAATGTAAATATTTTACGGCTGTAAACCGTTTCTCAAAATTTAGAAGAAAAAATTTCATTTCTTAGCCTTTATAGAAATTCTCTGTTTATAAATACTTTCGAAAATCCCTGCCCTCGTTAGAGAATCCATAAGTAGAATAATTATTCGTTTTTGAAAAATTCAATCAAATTGCAAGGTGTTCATTATGAACATAAAGTCAACTAAACTAAGTTGCACTATCGGAAGGTTGTTAGTTCTAAATCAATAATGCCAAAATATTGGTTTCGAAATTTGTTTGCGACTGCTAACTTCTTACTTTCCAATTTCTATACAAAGTTTTAAAAGATTCTAAAATTCCATAAACTTGAAAAGGGTAATATTATGAATGAATTAATAAAAACTTTATATCGTTTCTAACACTTTTCATAACTTTTCATGGAAAAACATTTTCAAGAGTTCGATTAAAATATGTTTATCATTATTTTTATGTTATAATCATGAATAATAGTGATAGTAAATTATATTATATTACTATAAATAATTGAGAATGACTCACCCTTCTATAGTTGTGCTCTTGTAAACTTCATTAAAACCGCGAAGACCGAGAATTTCCAGTTTCTCTGTCGATCGATGGAAAGATGCTGATGGATTTGAATGATCTCCAGTTTGGGGGTCGTCGAACATATTCAAATCTCTATGTACAAATTAATTTCTTTAAAAAATCTTGAAATTGAGAAAATCGCAGTACAATTGGGATGAATTGGGATAGAGTTACCTATAGCAACCTTCCAGCAAACTGTCACGGGTTTGAAATGTAGACTCAGTCGTTCTTTTGTTTATTCACTACTTTGAATTGGAATAGAAACTTATTTTTATAATTAGATATATAAAATCTGATTATAACTCTAATCTTTCAATAAATTTTAAATAGACGCTGTCATATTCATTTAGGAAACGCACGATCCTTTAAAAAATATTTTACTTGATCTTAATTTAATTAAAAACTGGAAATTAAATTTAAATTTACGAGATTCAAATTAATAAATCACTATTGTTAAATGTATTCGGTTTACGAGAATTATGGAAAAGTCTTTTCTCGATCACGGGAGATTCACTACTAACGAAATAATGGGCGAGTCGTATTCTGAAGTCGTTATTCGCTCGCTTTTGGAATGTAAACATTGAAAGAAAGATTATATATAAAAGCAAGATTTTATCGCAATTATAGAAAGCAATGGTTTGTAAATATTCGACGAAAACGAAAGATTTTCATATCCAATATTAAGAAATAGAAATTAATTTTAAAATTTTGTTCGACAACTTTTTATTCTGTTTTTTTTTTATTTTAAATCTTATCGTATATGTAATTGAATTAAAAATTTGTGAAAAAAGGTAACCGAATGAAATATTTGAGGGAAGCATAAAGTCATGTTTTCATTCATATTTTCAATGTCAATAATAAGACTAGTAATGAATAAAGAAACTTTCGGGCTTATGAGTAGTCACGTACTTATAAAAAGTTTAGTGATGTAGTAATAACGGTGAAAGTGGTTTCGCAATTTTTTTTTGTGAATTACGCCCTGGCACGACTTACAGTCATTTGTCCTTTCTCTATTTTTCGTTGCATTAGTACTTATACATTGATTAGCTAATGTTATTAAACTTGTAGTTGAAAAATAAAATTGTCCTCAAATGATCTGGCAAACAGTATTCGGCTTTGACGATTACTTGAAGTTCATTTTGCGTTAGTAAACGAACTTGAACGAAGTCTCTTTGAAAAATTGATCGTAAAATTAATATTACAAAACGTAATCTGAAATGGATCGATAAGGAATGATTGTATTATTTACCATACGATATATGCTGAGGAAAGTTTGTTTTCATAGCTCATGGGATTGTTTTAAAAGATGTGTTTATAAGAATCATTACTTCTGTAGGAAAACCTTTTTAAAAATAGAATAAGATTTTGTGACTTCTTACGTCAACATGAAAAAGTAAGGTTTTTCATTTGCAATGCCATCGGCTTAATTAAGAATAGGGGGTTAAAGTCAATTTGATAATCTCATAGTGAATGCGTGACGCACATAAGAATCGCACAATAATGAATATTCATTATAAGTTTTTGTGTACGGTTGATAAACTTTTGCATGCCTCAGAAGTACATTTGCAAAAATGGTTATTTCATCAACTTAGTGATTCTAGACAATATGTAAATACTTTTTATTTATTTTAAAGAACTTGTTTCCAAGAACTTATTTAGGATACTTTATTCCAATTTTACAGGATGAAATTGGCCTAATTCTATTTCGATTTGATTTGCATAAATCAGATACAGGATCCAATCAAAGATCGTTGATGATTTTGCCATCAGTAATTAACATATATGTGTTGCATTTGAATCAAATTGTATTGCAACCGCAGATATTGATGTGTTACAAAGCAGATAATTTCAATTGCCGTATAAACTAGATATGGAAATCATGTTTAACTGATTACAGAAATAACTGCAGCGATACGAGTTTAGAATTATTTACTCTCTACAAATAAGGATGAGTATAAATTTTCCAAGTAGGAACTAGAAAGTTATGAAGTATATAATGCACGAATGCTGCGTTTAGCGAGCACGTAAACTTGCAAAATGTGTTAATCAAGATCTTCTTCACTTTTCACTATTAGCGAAAGCTTTAGGTACACAAAAGGAAACAGGAATAAATTCATTTAGTATTTTATATTATGCTCTACGTATTCACGTTAATATTTTCTTCAATTTTCGAACTCAATTACTTTTCCTGCCCTCTAAATTTGAATCAGGGAGAAGTGGGTCCCTGCATCTAATAAGTGTCGATTTTCATTAAATAATCAGTGATGTTTATTGTTTTATCAATTCAAATTATTCTGTCATTTTTAAATTGTTTAAATTATAATTTATTTAAATTTTAGTACTTCGTATACGTAATTGAATGTTATTTTTTTTAAATATTCATTTTCAACGTGATAGTTTCTTTCTTAATAAACACTAATACATTATTATAATAGTTTTTCAAAGTGAAAATAAAGGAATGAATTCAAAATCAATAATTTACTAATAAAACTGGATAAGTTTTGTAGTTCACAGAATTGAAAAAGGCGCTACTATTCAGTTATTAATTACTGAAGAGAAATCTATTTTATCTACTCTAAGAAAACATGAAAAAATAATGATTGAAAATGAATTTAAGATATTTTCATAATACTGATGTCAGTGTAGATCATAAGAAATAATTAAATAATAGCTTAATTGGCTTAACTTGGTTTTGCTGATTAAAGGGCGTATGTTACCATATGAGCAAGCGTATGGGCTGGTATGAGCAAATTCAGATTACCTGGGTTCTTTTTTCCAATTTTTAATTTTTCAAAAAGTTACATAGATGTAAATAGCGTGAACACGGATGTTTGGGACTTCTATGTATTATTTTTTTGACAAAGTAAAAATTGTAGAAAAAAACCCAGATAATTTAAATTTGCTCATATGGTAAGATGCCTTTAAATAATTACGATTTGAATTTCGGTCGGTAACATTCGATGCTGACGGCTGACGCCAGACGCTGCGTAACCGTGCGTAACGCGTAACAAACTTATAGCAGAGATGAATGGCATCTCTGTGAATGGTAACCAATGGTAACAGCTAACAGTTCCATTAAACTCTTCGTGCGTTTCTTCAGTTTCTTTCATTTCTCTGTAGTATTTTGTATTTAAATCACATTTATTTACATATTTTTACGAAAATGGCGAATCATAACCTTTCCGATATGACAGAGGAAGATGCAGCAGATCTTCAGTTCCCAAAAGGTAAATTTTATTGTGGAAAAAAGCATAAAATACACCTCCGGTAAAGTAACATAACCTCAATTATATTAGACGTGTTGCTTATTATTAATTGTTATTTATCATTGTGTATTGTTGTAGCCAACTTTCTTTTATGTTAGTAGATATAACCGGTTTACTCTATAAAAAGACGATCCTTAAAAATATGCATTCGAAAATGTTTTATGCGTTTTATGTAACTTTAATGTCAACAAAAATTGAATTAAGTATATCCAGATTTAAGTGGTCATCGACTGGAATTTCCATGTTTACTTATGTTTTACTAATTTCAGATTTGTGATTATTTAAATCAATTTTCTTATGTATTCGAAATCCTTCACAATTATTTGTTAAGGGTATTAGGTCCACGTTCTAACTCCATAAAACTGATTTTTCAAAATTACAAAATTACAAGTTGACACTTGTATTTGGAAAATGAGTACCTCTATGGAGCAAAAAAAAATATCTATAATATTTGTTAAATAAAATGAATAAGTCGAATATTCAGATTAGAGATTGGATCTCACGTCTATAATAACCATTCTTTAGAAAAATGTAGGACGAATTGTGAACTTTGTGATCAAAAAGTATTTGTGGACACTTTTAAATAATTTTTACTCACTACAAAAAATTGAAAGGAACGAAATCAGCATTACATCCGCTGTTCTTTAGTGCTTTGTACAAAATACCCGAAGCTTAGATACATCGAAACTAAGTATTTAAATTGCTTTGTTACTAACATTTTTGCGAATTATTAAAAATAATTTTCCAGATTGCGAATAGTTTCTAAAGTAATGATTTTCTTGCTTTCAGACTGCGCAACAAGTTTGGCAATTACGAGCAATTACAATACCGATCTCGATGCGTTAATTGAGAAGAAGGAAATCATTGCTTCAGATTCGATCTGCGATATATGTAAATCAACGTTATCAGAACCTCACATACGCTGCGCGATATGTACAAATATAAATCTCTGTTGCTCCTGCTTTTCAAACGGTCGAGAAATTAACGAACACAAAAACGACCATGATTACATTATAGTAAAAAACGAGTTTCCCCTAATTCCTAACTCCGGATGGACTGCAAAGGAAGAACTCGAATTTATGGATGTTCTCTTAGAATGCGGATTTGGGAATTGGGAAGATATTGCCCGAAGAATGGAAGGCAAAACTTCCGAGGAATGTAAATCTCACTACTTACAAAATTTTGTAAACAATCAAAGTTTAGTTGGTTTACCAAAATTCAAGGAAACCGAGGCCAGTCTTTTTTATTTTCCACCAATTCCCTACATGTTGAAATTAGACGATTTAGAAGAGCCACCTAGATTCGCATCAGGAACTACTAATAACAGATTATTATCGGGCTACAATGCTGCCAGATCAGATTTTGAAGTAAATTTTGATAATCATGCAGAACTCCTGATTTCCGAATTGAAGTACGAAGATTTTAACTCAGATCATCCGGATGACGAGTTGGGAAGAAATTTGCAAACAGCTTTAGTAAGTGCTTATAACAATAGACTTAGAGAACGCAAGAGACGACACAAAGTTATAAAGGATCATGGATTGATATCTATGAGGAGAATGAACATCTGGCTATACAGATATGATAACACCATAACGAGAAGCCGAATGGGAAGATTATTAGTTTTTATGCAGTTAGTCACTGGAATGGATTTCGATTACATCATTGAGGGTCTACACAGAGCTGGCGAGTTGAAAATTTACCTCCACAAGCTTTTTGATTTTCGAAACAACGGCTTGAAATATTTTCGCAGTGTGTCATTGTTCCAGAAACTTATGAATAAAAGACAGAACAGTGAAAGGGACAGAAAGAACTTTTTGGCAAGTGTGGATTGTAACTGGAAAACCATTCTGCAGTGTTGCGATTCGGAGACAAAAGTTCCTCTCGTTGGCGGGATTTCTCAGCGAAGAGCTCCACCACCCCTCGCGATCAGAGGACTTCCTGAATTCGACAAGCTTTCTCAAGTTGAAGTTGAACTTTGTTCAAAGGCTCGAATCGTCCCTGCGAGTTACTTAGACTTTAAGCATATACTGATAAGTGAAAACAAAAGAAATGGCTCACTCAGATTAGCACAAGCTAGGATGTTGCTAAAAATTGATGTCAATAAGACGAGAAAAATCTACGACTCTTTAGCTGATCAAGGATATATTAATAGACCTGTTCAATAATCTAGAATACATATTGTAAATAATTGTAATAGTTCAGGAGTATGATTTATAGGACAATTATATTAATTTATGTGATATTAGTAGTTAATTTGTAATTTTTTTTTAATGAGAGTATTGGAGATAATAAAAGTTTTTTTGATTTTTAAATAAATCTTATTTAATCCATGGAATTTCTACCAATGATAGGAAATCAGGGTAGTGGAAATAAACTCTTAAGATAAGTATTCAAGAGACATACAGAATTTATAAAAAAAAATATACTGCCTACTGTAATATTGATATCATTTTTTTAAATTTTATATGCCTTTGATAAACTTTTTAAAGGAGTCTCTTCTAGTAGATATAAAAAACGTAAGAATGCAATTTTTTTAATCAAGAAAATGCACTCTTGAATTGTTTATGAAAAAGTTATTTTTTTACAGAATTCGAGAACGCCGAGACGCTGCTAATATCGGAGGTACACATGCTTTTAGAGCATAGGAAAGCACAGAACGAGTCCGCCGAGGAAGAGCAGGAATTCTCTGAAGTTTTTATGAAGACGCTAACCTACACCAACAGATTCCGCAAATTTAAAAACAAAGAGACCATTACTGCTGTGCGAAAGTACGTATCAAATTTTCCAACTTTATTCATCTCCTTTTTGCCGATTAATTTCAAATAAACAGCAGCCAAGATATAAAATCCTCCACAAATATTTCAATTTCTTAGTAAATTATTATTTGCAACGTAAATATGATTTAATCAATACTTGCTTACAATTAGTTAGGAAAATAAAATTGGAGTACATCATTATATGAAGTAAATTTCTTTATCCCAAATTAGTTTGCTGAATCAAAAAAAGTTGCACAAGTTCGAGCTCGCATCGTTAGCGAACCTCTGCCCAGAGACGCCAGAAGAGGCGAAAGCATTGATCCCGAGTTTAGAAGGACGCTTGGAAGACGAGGAATTGAGGACAATTTTAGACGATATTCAAACGAAACGATCTCTCCAATACTAACGTATTATTTTAATAAATAGTTAATTAAATTTTTACAATACAGAAGATGGGAAACTTCTTTAATTTTTATATTAATTTTAAGTTGTAATTTTAGGTTTGGAACTTAAAATAATGCAAGAATTCAATTTTCCATCAATACGTATTTGCTACAAGTCAGAATAATTCTGAGATTAACAGGAAGTCAGATCAGACTGAAAGTGGTCATTAATTTTATAGAACGGATCGAATAAACGCTGCACCAATACAGAGGGTTAGGTACATTATTTAAATGTGTCGCAGAAATCTTTAAAAGTATGCGTATGTATTTATGTCTGCATACATATAGAGATATATAGACCCAGTTGCAACACCCCAGCAATTTGCAATGCTCGAATCTGAAAAGAAGACAGCTAATCGTGACAACGAGAACCGAGTATTACGTCCAAGTAATTATGGTACGGTTGACTTTGCACGCGAGAACTGACTTTTGGTCCGTCATTATCAACCTACCGTGTTATACTTATACGTCGTCTGATACGCAGTGTAGTTTATAATCCACGTACGGTAAAAGCCATTAATCGTTGTAAAAATGAAGGAGATCGAATACCATAAAGGGTAATGTGAATCGACTACTAAAAATGACTGTTTATTCTGGTTCACCTTGAAGAAAAGTGTATGATATTCTTCTTAACTCAGATGACTTGGTCTCAAGCAAATAAATGGATATTGATTTTTTTATAAATTGAAAACTTTCATTATTTCATTTAATATAAAACACGTTCATGATCATGAGGTTTTTCAACGCATCAGTTTAATGTACTTTATAAAACACTGAACACTTTTGTGTTTAGTGTTTGCGACTAGTGAAGCAGATTGAAAAGAATTCAACTTTTTTTTGTAAAACAAACTTAGATAAGGATCAATGATGGAAGCAACCCATGGTTTACGATGTGCCCTAATGGGCACCTTGCCCACGTACTTGTAATCTATTATTTTTAATCGTGCTATCTTTTCTAACTTATGAGGGACTGATGATCTGTCAAGTTCGCGAGCAGCACCTATTATTATCAATTTCGAGTTTAATGTCTTCTCGCAAAAACCTCCAGACCTCTGTAACAGCTTGACAAATGGAAAAATCGATCAAGCAAGTTTCATCTTCGTGGCGTATGCGTATATTGTACGTACAGATAAGGATATTGAAATGCAGAATATTTATTATGTCAGACTAGATTCAGTTAGAAATGTATAGTGAATTGTACAGTAGAAACGTACACAATACACCTTCTGTGCTTTGACGCTTATCAATTATTCTTGGCTGAAATTGACAAGAGTTCGGAAATAGTATTGACTGAAAGGACGCAGATGACACGTTTTCGTGTGGAAGCCTATCTATATGTTATCAGATGCATATCATTCATGTAAAGGTGGAATATCTGGAACATCATGATATTCTATACGCACAATAATTACGTTTCTATACATCTATACATGTTAAGGGAGGCATTGAATTCAACTGAAATGCTCGGGTTTCAATGAACTGAATATGAGCAGCGTGATTCTCAATTATCCGGAATTATATTTCTGTCGTAAATTTTAATAAGTATCTTCAGAGCAATAGCTTTCTGTAATATAGAGATATTTTGTAACACTTTAAAATGTAAAATGTATTTTTCAACTGAGGATCTTTAACACTTATGATTAACATATGCAATTCGAGGATCACGGAAAAATAGTTGAAAAGTATGCAAAGATGTCATTGACAAAATAACTTGTCAAATTGAAACAGAGTTGTTAAATGCAGGCACGAAACCCATTTTAGTTAAAAAAAAAGTGAGATTACTTTTTGCTCTCTTACGAGTCTGAAACTCTCGCCCTTTCAAATGTAATGATCTTTGCTGCTGAAACGCGTGCAACAAGTTTACGTAGGTGTAGCAACAATCTATGGTACATGCAAAAGTGTTTGTTATCAAGACTCTTCGATATATAATCAGGATTTCTCCTTTTCCCTCATTTATTTCATTGGCAATGTTAGAAAACAGTTTTAACTCTTAAAATTCACTGACCCTATGTCAGAGTGTCTGAGAGACCACTTTTACTGTATCTTCAGAATATATCTGCGAAATAAAAGCGATAAAATAAATCACGATTTTTCTCTGCTATTTGTTTTTTCTCCATATTATATTTGATGTCATTTTTACTGGTACACTCATCGTCATATATGCCTTAACATTTGTCACTAGGATTTCACATGTAATTCAATTGTTTTCAATGTAAA
>JAUEJJ010000017.1:6711538-6721954 GCA_032164275.1 Synergus coniferae | reverse complement strand
ACTAGGATTTCACATGTAATTCAATTGTTTTCAATGTAAAATCCGAGTGACAAATGTTAAAGCATATATGACGATGAGTGTACCAGAGTGAAATTTGTTAGGAACACTATGCTATTCAAAATTACAATATAATGGGTAGAAAAGATTCAACTGTGGTACAATTTGGTGAAATTTCTTTGTTTTGAGATCCTATAATGCAGAATAATATGTTGTTCAGAGTTTCAGATATATATGTGATATACACAAAATTTTTTTCATCTGCTTACGTCATAGGGCGAAAAACTGGAAATTTTGCGCCCGCTTCACAGTCATGAAATGTGGTGCCTATTATGCATGTTTTATAAAAAGATATGATAGATATTGCAAAAGATATTCTGCACAAAATAGAAGAATTCTTCAAGAGCAGAAAATAGGTCAAAAATAAAAATGTTGTATTGGATCGATGTAGATAATAAAGTCCTTGCTTGAATCCATTCACTTGATTGGTTGCGCCAATGCATAAAGGAAGCGAAAACCCAAGCATCCTGGTCGGCCTGCATTCTAACTCAGACACAAAATCGATACTCTTGAAACGTTAGAACAAATTTCCACTCCATGACAGCAGAAATGTAAAGGAAAGCGAAAAAAGTACGATGAAAGCCATAGCCCCTTCACAAGCATCCTGGGACTGGCGAATAGCTTCCTCTGTCACTTTATTAGTCCGTAAAGGAAACATGATTGCTGCTTTAAAACGGAGTTGAACTTGCTCTATATATTTCAATTACGAAACGTAAAAGACTTTATATAATGTAATTTATTTTTACGATAGAAATGATATTTTTAGATATAATTGAATAGTGAATTAATGTCGATCGTTTTCTCACTTTTAAATAATCTATAACTGTAATTTAATATATATTACATTTAATATTTTTATTCGAAAAGAAAAAATGAAACTTGCTTGGAAATTTCATACTACTCTGAATTAATATGTAATTATATTTTGCGGATTTAGAAATTTATCAGCGTGTTGATGACAAGACAGTAAAGTACGACATTGATGTTCGCAGAATCTAGAAAAAAGTATAAAATTAAAGTTACTCAAAATATTTTAGAAATATGTAAAATATTTACGATTTCCTTACTGATGCAAAATTCTGCATCGAAAATGTGTACATTTTTCCGGCTGTAAATGTACAGGGTTTCAAGCTTCTTCTCATTATCATCAATAATAGTTTTTGCGACCCAGGCGACAATTGATACCAGTATCCATTGTATCTAAAATTGAATTAACATAATTAAATTTTTTGTCAGTTTCACTTGTATTGTGAATTTATAAATATATCAATAAATATATCAATTTTTTACTGTCATTTTTCAAGAGCTTTATTAGTATTTAGATATTACATGCTGTCAGATATGCCAACGCTGAAGTTCATTAATTGTTGACAAGGCAAAATAAGAAAAAAGAGATGACACATCTGACCAAGAGTGAAAGCCCCGAATCTCATGCATTCGTCTAGTTGACCTAACTTCATCACTGTCTGAATAATATTAAATTTTTAAAATAATTTATTATCTTTCATATGATTATTATTATTCTAATCCATTCCAATACATTATGCAGGTACTAAGATATAGATCAGACTTTTCACCTGAACCCCTGTGACACTCATGATTATAATATTGAGTCCCAGGACCAGAAAAAAACTAGTTGAAAAGCAATCACAGATATCATTCACAAATCTTAAAAGGCAGAAATGTTTCATGAATTAATTGACTTGGAAATTTTATTCATGAACAGTTTATTCATATTTATGAGAAATACATACTCTATAATCTTTTTGTGATTCTGGGCACAAAATTTAATTTCCAAATTAATTGCCTTATCAATTTTAGCATCATTTTTCGTGAAATTATTGTCATCATTTTTCAAAATACTCTTCAACCTAAATCTGTAAATGTGCACTTTGTTAATTCATGTGAATTTCAAAATGAATTAAAGTTTTAACGAGAACTATTTACCCTAAAATTTCAAAAATTCCACAAGCATGCTGAAGGAATACCATGAAAATTGTGTCCACACTTGCTAAAGTTAATGTACACATAGCACTTGCGATGTAACCATGCAGCAAGATAGAATAAAAATAATGGTCTTTGTCTAAATAATATTCTGTGGGGTATAGAGTTTGCTTGGGTCGTGATTCATTGAGTGGTAGGATAAAATCCAGAAGCTGAGGAACAATTGGCAAGGAAATATACAAAATCGTGGTGAAGAATATGTAGCCTGAAAAAAATTAGCAAAAAATGAAAAGAAATTAATAAAAAATGATAATTTAATCAAAATAAAAATTTATTTACTTGAATATAAAATACTAAAAAATTTTCCTCTCCTGGCATAGTTATGTAGAATTTTAGCTTCAGATCCTGATAACCAAATACTCCAATCTTCATTTATTTTTGAAAACATTATCCTCATCTGACATTAATAATCACATTATTTTGTTTATTACTCGTATAATAAAAAAATTATATATTAAAATTTGAATATATTCCGTTCGCAACTCTTACTTTTTCCATGTTGTAGATGAGATTAGTTATAAGAATAAGGCATGCTAATATTATGATAATAGGAGGAAGGCACTCTATTGTTATATCCACGTCTCCCGAATATTTGACCAATCCTAATAACTAACATCATTAATCTCAAATTATTTACTTAATAGGAAGTCCACCGCATTTTGTAAGTACTTGAAATATTTTAAATTGTATAAAAAATGAATGAAAATTATAGATTTTCTTATACGTCTCTAAAGAATACGTTCGAAAGAATTCCCAGATATACAGCAAACAAGAAATCCCAAGTCTTCTGGAAACTATATTTGAGGTACTTTGAAAAAGCATTGTACTTCCTCTTAAAAAATACATTAATATTTTAAAGAATTCAGTTTGGAAAAATTTTCGATTGAAATATCACCTTAACTTCAGTCTTGAATGAATTAGAAATTTATCTTTAATTCAAATAAATCGAATATTACCTCTGGTATAAGTAAGCTTATGAGAATAATACAATGAACATTTCTCAGTAAGAGTTTTTGAAATTTTGTTTGATAAGGCCATTGTCCTATGAAAGATAATAGAAATTTATTAAACCTATAGTAAGGACTATTTTCAACGTTCATCTCGACAACCAATACTGAAGTGAGTCTCATGTTATATTCCCTACCTTCCAAAAATTAAATATTTTATTCTTACTGCACTTTCCCTTTCCCATAAGATAATTATCAGTAAATTATTTTCCATGAAATCATATACCTATCTCAGAAATATGATCAAATATTTAAGTGTAATTACCTTCAGTAATAATCGTTTAGCTGAATCTTCGTCTCTATTTTATGGTTCGAGAAAATCAATTCCCTATTGAAAGATATAACGTCAGTCTTAGCTGAACCATCGTAGTGCCAAGATATACATATAAATGTCGCTCTAGAAGGAAAATAATTATCGATTCCATTTTAAACGTAAGAGATGCGGCAAAATTTAATGAAAATTCCTACTGTCTATTACAGTGTTATTCGGAACTTCAAATTCCAGCCTAAACTAACTGGAAGTTCACTTCAGAGTTTATAATGTCTAAGGGTTGAGCTGTTGAGACTGTAACCTCCTTGGTTGAAGATCAACTTGAATGAAGTAGTTGCTTGTGTCTGCTCATCTCCAGAATGTACACATTGTACACACATGTAAAGCAAAGTTAAAACTATTCGGACGATGAAAACATAATTCCTTGGTAAATATTTATCATTTATACTAAAAATTGCATTTTAAAAAATAATTAAAGTTCAAATGCATGAATTCTACGAAGAACAGTAGAACTGTCAAAAAGAGTAAATACACCACAGATTTTTTTTAACTGCACGCAAACTTCTATTATTCGGTTATCAGAAATGATATAATTATGATCATTAGCAAATACATCTTGCTAAAAAAAAAAAAGAGAGAAACTTTCTACAAAAACTATTTCTACATAAACGTTCCGCCTTGCTTATTCCAAGCATTGGTGCAACATCAGTACTATTGTCAAGAAACGTTTGTGGTACATTGTGATAACGTTGCTGCAACGTTAACGTTACCATGTGCTCATGATAACATGGTAATATTAATTTCATTACTTGGTTCTTAATTTCAGTCGACATTCTTTGACATTTATATTTGTATATGTTAATTTTTAACTGACATATTTACGTATTTTGGATCTACGTTTCTTTTTCTCGCACTGATAGCAAAACGGTGAAATAAGACATTGACGTTTTCAGAACCTAGAAAACAAATTTTTAAACTAAATTGTTAATAAACTAATAAAGACGATGAATTGTTTTCATTAAAAAAAATTTTAGTTATTATTTAATTTACCATTGCAAAATTCTCCATTGAAAAAACGTATAATTTCCCGGCTGTAAATGTACAAGGGTTCAAACCTCTTCTCATGATCATCAACAACAGTTTCTGCGATTCAGTGGGCAGTTGATACCAGTAGCCATTGTACCTAAAATTTAATTAAATTAAAAAGAAGTGGGATATTTGTGTATAATGAAAATATTACATTTTTAGGTATGTTCATTTTTCTCAAATGAGATATACTCGTAAATTTTTCAGTTAATTACATGCTGTCAACTACGTTGATGCCATGATCTATCAATTGTTGACAGGGTATGCTGAGAAGGAAGAGATGAAGCATTTGGCTAAAAGTAAATGACCCATACCTTACCACCTCAGGCGGATTATCCAACTTCATCACAGTCTAAATAATACTGTATATTATTATTGTTATAATAATAGCAAACTGGATTGGCTGAATGCAAAGGAGAAGCGCTAGTTGTCCAGTTTGCTGATAATGACTAGTCTTACGGAATATTCCGTAAGAATAGACACTTCTTATATTATGTCAGACTATGAAAACAATTTGTCACCTGAAATCCTGTGACACTCATAACTAACATGTTGAATCCCATTAATAAAAAATATGCATTTGAATAACAATCACAGATGTCATCAATGAATCTGGAAAAAGAGAAATATTTAAAAAATTCAAAATTTTGTAAGTTTTATAGATAGATAGAAAATATTTATTATAGAAATACAAACATTATAACCCTTCTATGATTCTGGACGCAAAAACTTATTTCCTTCTGAATTTGTTTTTGATAACTGATGTTTTCGATGCTAGAAAAATTACTTTTTCTCAAGCGGTTTTCCAATCTGAATCTGTAAATAGTGACATGTTGACAATACATTCATATTCGCTTTGTAGAAAGCAAACATAACTTTCAAACTACTGCTTACCCTAAAATTGCAAGAATTCCGCAAGCATGATAAATAAATAACATGAGCATAGTATCCACACTTAAGAGAGCAAGTATACTAAAAATAATTCCTATGTAACCATGTAGATATATCCAGTAAAAATTATTTTCCTCCTCAAATAAATAATATTCTGTTTGAAGAAGTTTTAGCCTAGGGCGTGATTCGTTTAATGGCAATATTAAGTCAAGAACCACCGGAACAATTGGAGTTTGAAGGAAAATAAACATACCGCTGAAAATGCAAGCTAATGAAATCAAAAAAAAGTTATTTTATCAAAAGAAATTCAAATAGTAGGTGGTGTATGCGGTATAGAGTTGCGTAAATTTGACGTCATGAAATTTCTTACTTGAAAATGTAATAGTCATTTGTTGTCCTTTTCTCGCATAGGCATGTAGTATCTCAACTTCAGGTCCTGATGATATCCAAGTAGCCCAGTCTTCTTCTATTTTTGAAGAGATTTCCTCTATCTGAATAAATATCAATTTAAATTACCTGTTCGGGAAGGCTTTTTTAAGAAACATCTTAATTAAATTAAGATTCAGAGCAATTGGCACCCTTATATATGTATAAAGTATAGTCCACAAAATATATAAAAAAATTTGCTAATCAACTTCAATGATTAGGGTCCTGACTTATTTCCGTCACCACGATTTAATTACATGCAACACTGATAGTTAATTTCTTTTCAGTACAAATAGAGTAGGAAAGATTAAAATCAATGTAGGTACAGTAAATGATTGGGAAAGTTTGCATTTTAGATTTTTTCTATTTCCAACCTTACTTTGTCCTTGTGGTAGATACAGTTTGATATAAGAATTATGCTCGTAAGACGTACAATAATGCATGCAGTACTCTGAATTATAGTATCCATGTCTCCCCAAGCTTCGATCGCACCTAATATCTAATATTATCAATATTGAATTATAAAATGACTTATTAAACAAAAATTTATCAGCAATAGTTTTAAAATATTGTAAACGAAATTGCGTATTGCTGTTCACTTATTTAATAGCATATCAGATTTTGTTTTATTTAAATTAAATAAACTGCTACCTCTGGCACAAATATGCTTATAATGACAATATAAGTCAAACTTGCCATAAAGCATTTCTGAGATTTCGATTGATATGGCCACTGTCCAATAGAGGATAGAAGGTATTTATTAAGTCTATAATAAGGACTATGTGCAACGTCCATCTCGATAGTCAATACAGTACTGAGACACACTCTCGCATTTTCTTCCTTGCAGTAATTAATTATTCTATTGATCCATACAATATCCCATAAGATAATTGTCAACGAGTTTTATTTTCCATTAAAAGCGTTAAATTCTCTGAAACCATAAAGAATTGAAGGGTTATTATCATGAATATTAAGCAAGTCTCGGGAAGCTTATTCCTTTCAACTTTATGGATAGAGAAAATCAATTCTACACGTTCGCTATAAGATACAGTATTAGTTCTCGCTGAACATTTGTGGTGACAACTTATCCTTATGGCTAAAAATAAAGATCGTCCTTGTTTAAACATTATTTCTTCGTATTCAGAGATGCTCGACGAGGTGCGTTTCTGTTTGTGTGCAAAGCGTGTGACGATTCTAATATAATAAGATCAGATATTGAAATGATTACAACTATTTTCAAAATCAATGGTATGTGATTTCCAAGAGATTTCATGTGATATCAAGTGGTTTTATGTAATTGTAAATGATTGTTTGTGATTTCCGAATAAATGTATTGTATATATGATTGCAAAATATTACACCCTTTGCAAAAGTTATGTCCGTTATATTCCATTTTAAAAATAAGTTCGATATATTTGAGTAAAATGAAAAGAATTAATTTGTCACGCTGATGTCATGATCATCATGAATATTTGCAAATTGTCTAGAGTCTCCAGTAATAATTATTCTTACTTTTTTAGGCCTACAACAATATTTATCGGAAAGGAAGAAACTACAGTTGTATATTTTGCTTCTCTGTGCGTGGATACGAAAAGCCATCCTTGCCTGCTCTAACAAAGAAGAAACTCCATGCAATCATACCATCTGAGCAACATCGTGGCCTTGTTAAGGAAAATATCTAGTCATAAACATAATTTAATAAAAGTTATGTTTTTAAGCATTAGTTCGACGATAGTATATTAATCAAACCATCTCAAAATTAATTTTACATAGCACTTAACGCAAGCCCCAGGATTGAAAATCTTGACTTGAAGCTGCTTTTTGTTAGTTAAAAGAAGTAAATAAGGTTTTGATTCTCACTGAATTGGAAGTAAATACTCTGGAATCTACTTTCTGGAAATAAAGAGAAACCATTTTGTTTGCATAGTAATCCAGATCTCCCTCTCCTTTCACGTATTGTCTTACCTAACACCTTAACTCGGTAAACATTAAGATCACGTCCGCAAGAATTAATTTCTGATTCTGGTAAAGACAACTATTTTGCTTCGCTCCTAAATCATCAGCAATTCAATTTCCTAGGTCACTTGAATTTATAGGTTTTCTCACCAGTGAACAATTAGTTTTTCTAGCCCAACCTCTTCAAAGTTTGATTACTTTGAACAGTTGAAAGTCGTTTTATTACCCGGTCTTGCCTCTAGGAGTCAAATCGAATTCTCATTTACCATAAACTTTATGATTGCATTGTCCTCTACCTGAAATCTGTTATCTGTTCCCCCTGAGGATCGTTACTGCACTGGACTACTGATTCCGACAGCTGACTCCTACAATAAAATCCTAACTTCACCTTGGTCAATCATTCCTACGGAATTTTTTATCACTTTTAAAAATGCCTGCAGAGTCCTGTATCAGACCTGTATAAATACAAAAAATCCCATCTTATATAATATCTATTATATTATCCATGAAGTTATCCATTGAACTCTCTTCTATAGTACAGTACTATTTTCCACTTTAAATTCGAAGGATTATTCTTAGACCGTTTCTAATTAGCTTCAGAATATTAGAATAGTAGAATAGAAGGCTCACCCCCTCAGAGAGGGAGGCTTAATCGTTGCCTAACTCAGGAAAGTCATTTTTGGGGAATTCCAATTAACCCAAAGCAGACGTGAGTAGTGCTTTCCAATACAAAGCTTAAGGCTGTGTTTTAGATGTCTTTTGATGGACGTCCTGAGGACATTTTAAAAACATGAAAAGATCCAAATAATGTTTTAAAAATTTCAAGTCACACGATTTGGACGTACATCATAAGGACGTCTTTAGGACCTCCCGGTGCCCACTGGGTTGAGATGTGAAAAGACACTGATGATCCTTTTCTGTCTGATTGTTTTCTTTCGATCAATACTGCTATGGCTGGTCTGATTGATCCAACAATTCAGCAGCAATTTCTTTTCAACCCTGAGTCCTAGATCTAAATAGCAATCCTCTTCAACAACCTTCTAGCTCCTTCTAAACTAATGACCCTTTCCTGAAATTCCCCATCTGCCCTAATCTTGGCACCAATCACCAATGTACCAATCCTCTGCAGCTCATGAGCACATGAGTGCGAGTGAGCTAGTCATTACCTTCTTTCGCTAACGCTAAGCGCACTGACATTAAAAGGACGTATGTACTGAGAGTTAGCGCTCGGGTCTCCACCCGAATTCACACGAGCGCTCCCGAAGTGAAGCGCCGGTCGAGCCTCGTCGCGCGTACGGGGTCAAAATATATTCAGTGTATTCTAAACAAGCACGCGTCATGTTGCAGCGTTCTGTTTGACGTCTGATAGACAAAAGTGTCGTCGGGCTCGAATCGTGCCGCCGATGATAGTGCGTGTCACATATCGCGAAAAACAAGTTTTCCAAGCCTTGCTCGCAAGGACGAGTGTTGCCACTTCTTCGTCACTGACTATTCACTTTTTTTCTCTTTAGATCGCACTTTCGTGCTTCGACGGTGTCGGTCTCGTGCGGACTCGTGGATCCTCGTCTCACTTTCCTGGGGTCAGTGCCTGCTCGATCGGATCCTGAGCAGGAACATTGAGGAGCTACGGATTTCGAAAAATTATCGAACAGCGATCTATCCCCATTTGCGATTTCCAATATCACTTGCAGAGTGTCATGTGAGGTTGCCGGCTGATAAATGGACAAAATCTAGTGATCGATCCTCGTGGAAAATTTGATTAAAAATTAGAAATCGAAAGTATACATTTGAAGGAGGAAGAGTTTGATTTTCGGTTTTGAAATTGTTATTGAGGGAGAGAACTTAATAAAGGAACAAATCGTGTGTGAGTAAGGAGTTCGCGAACAATCGTGCATGTCTGGTTGCAAGTTTTTGAAGTCGTGGAAGTGCGTGTTCTGTATTGACAGTTTGATCATCGTCCTGATACTGCTGAGTCTCTTCATCGTAGTGTTAGGAAAGAAACTTGTGTAGAGTTTCTTATCCATCGGTTACTTTCTTTGCTTAATCACTACGAGTGATAGCGATAACGAGTTTCTGCTGAGAAAAACAAAGAATCGATTCTGCATACTATCTAAGCTCTAGTAGAAGTTCTCGTGAGTGTCGTATTTTGATTGTCGAGTATATAAGCAGCGAAAAGATAGTGACACGTTTTTTGCGGGATCTAGTGTCTTCGGATCGACTCCATGGTGAGTGTCATTATTGATTAATTTTTTAATAATCAGATATAGCTTGACTCGATTTTTCTTCGTAGACTCGCAGAGATCTTTTCTGATAAGATATTAGATAACATTAGAAGATTTAAACATTAATGGATTTGAGTAAAAGACAATGGGGTATATACTTTTTCCAATTCTTGATCTTTTTATTTAAATAAACAAAGTAACATTTAAATAATATAAAAGCTTATAATTGAATGACGCTTCTGAGCTTTCAACCTAGTTTAGTGTAAGACAGGCGTCTACAAGAATCACTGCTCATTGTATTATCGAAGTTCATAAATCTTTCAACGTCAAAAAGGTCATTCTGTAGAATAAGATGATGATCTCTACGTGACGCTCTTCAAATACTAAAGTTACTAATCTAACAGAATGAATAGACAATCTAGATGACGAAAACAATATTATTTATCAGTCAAAAGGTTGCAGTTTAATGACGCGAAGTGTTAGTAATATATATATA
>JAUEJJ010000017.1:6664690-6711438 GCA_032164275.1 Synergus coniferae | reverse complement strand
ATAAATAAATAAATAAATAATTTTTTCGATTGCGAAGTAATAAAGATCGAGCGAAGTTAGGAAGCTGAAATTATTGATATATGCTTAATTCATTATAATCTATAAGGTATATTTAAACTTGAGGACAATCAAACGAAAGAACGAAGACGATTTCTCAATCATAAACCTGAAGCTATCTAAAAACAGAAGTCAACAACAAAACTCTATTTACCAAAATTCCAGAAAACCAAATCGTAATATTTTGGAAGGATTCTAAACAGCTTTAGACAATTATTTCACTGAGGAAAGGTATTAACATTGGATATTAGCATTGGATATTATCTGAAGAATTTATCAACGATGCTTTATTACGGATGAATACACTTTTTGCACATTCCTATAATTTACTATACTATCAACAGTTGACATGATTGGGAAATTTCAATGATAATCGAGATATCCTGAAATTGAAGCTACAAACAAAATTATGTGATTAGTATACGCAGTTGCAAGAAATACTTCTAAAAAACTTATCAAAATAATGTCTCTTTTTAAAAAATACTTAAGATCGTTCTAAACCAAACCGTTAGATAATTTACGCCCCAAGGAAACTATAAAAAGAGCACCAGAAGCTTCCACAACGTGTCATACAAAAACTTTATACAGATTCTAGAGAAACTTTAGTACCCTACAATGTACATATATCTTATCTAGGTTAGTAGAATCAAACCCCTTTTTTTAGATTCGATAGACTTCCATATTTAAGACTGAATATTGATCAGGTAAACAAATAACTCTTATTTACATCATTAGCAGTTCATAAACTGATTTGAAATGCCGAAAACGGATGGTTAATGAATATTTATTCCTTCTGGGAAAACATGCCTTTACTAAAACACTGTCATCATCAATCACGTAACTTTTTACATTTAAAGTTTTCATCTCGTATTCTATTCCGTTTGTGAATTCAGAACCAGATAAACAATCGATGAAACTACAATTTCCTAATATAATTAAAAAGATTTCTGATTGAAAAACGAAAATGATTGATAACTTTACTTTTCGTATTATCTCGTGGAAAATACAATGTTGCTGTAAATTATTAATCAACCAAAATATTCAGAGCAGAATTTCAGAAAAGGCAAGGAAAGATGAGAAATACCGGAAATTTTCGAAGGCTGTGTATTTGTCATTCGACTTAGCGTTAAACATGACCTAACCTGACATCTTATACATATATGTGTATCCGTGCGTTATGTAAAATCATGCGTAGCTTCTATACACACAAATACGACGAAACGTATTGACACGTACATTTTCGATTCTTATTTTAAATAGCTCTTATTTACATGAAAAAATGAAAGGCAAAGAATGTTTTTTTTTCAGCTCAAAAATGGATAAATCAGAAAAGCAGACATTTTTATAATGTATTTACTCTGTTGTCCTGGGAATGATGAGATAAACAATAGTTGAGTGGATAAAATGTTTAAATGAGGAAATGTTTCTTCCGGCCTTTGCACGGTACTGAATGGCATTAACTGCTTCTAGAAATGGAGTTGACCTGTCTCAGTGATTTTGTAACAAGAAAACGCACTTGATTTTCTAATAAATAATTCATGATCTCACGTCTCAGTGAATTTATATAAGAAAAACATGTGAAATCATGAAAATCATGTATTATAAAACAATTATTCTGTTTTATTTCTTCTGATTTTTTGATAAATTGGTTTTTTCAAAGAGTTTTCGCTAAATCGATGAGTCCTACTGCAGCTGAAATAAAAATTAAAATGCCAAAATGTCATGATTCATTTTCCTAGAGAGTTCGAAGCTTCCGATTATAAAAAACTTAGACAAGAGGCAACACTCGTCGTTCATCTATAAAATGTAAAATGAAACCTAAGGGTAATCATCATGGCTTTTATCTTCGTCTCTTTCTCCATACTTTGTCAAGCCACGTAACAATTTATCATATAAAAACAACCTCTCGCAGTATACGTAATATGTTACGTTTACAGTTGCTTTGCAAAATAAGTTGTTTATTTATCTTTTGACATGGCAAAGCCTGCGTGTCAGTTTGCAGTATGCGTTTGCATTACTGGCGTCTATTGACGAGTCCAGGTCAGCGGCAACTTTCATAGTTGCTAGAAAAAAACTTAAAACTTAATGCATTAAAGGATGAAAATAAATATCAAACTGCTATCAATTTTTTTTTTGATTCGCGAAGTAAGCCTAAAGTATCTCACAAAAATATACGTCACTAACTAGTATATCGCGTGACAGTTTTTAGGTTTAAAACTTTTGTCAGTTATTATAAATTCTTTTTTGAAATAGAGTTTAGATTGGAAACCCCGTGCAAGCTTAAATGGTTTCAGATTGTTAAGCATTATTTATTTAATTAAAACATCACGAAACTTTATTACGGAACTTTTGTTTCATTTAATTTTCCTCATACTTTCCAATATGAATTCATGATATATCCAGTCCGACCTGCAACATATTTATAAATATAAAATTATTCAAAACAATTCATTTACTGGCACATTAGATATATGAAATGAAGTATATAATTAAATTGTGCAGGAAAAGAAATGCAGCGTTTTAAATAGACAAGAATAAAAAATTCCATGTACCAGATATTTCCCGGCTGAGATAATCAGCTTCATTTTTCCGCTGTTCCAGTCAGCGTTCGTTTCTTTTGTAAAACTGGAATCCGGGCTAGGAACATACCAGGCTAGGGAACGTACAATTAGTACTATAGTCAAGCGCATCTGTCAATAATTATAGACGAAGCTCAATGCTTGAAATAGATGAGTATATAACTATATATATATTGATTTATTTATATATATTATATTATATTATATTATATTATATTATATTGTATGTACATATAATACTTTTATCTGAGAAAACATGAGGCGTGATATCAACGACCCGTACATATATCGCTTGAGAGTGCATTGCCGATCGACGTCAGAGAAAATCTTTGGATGCGTACATATATTTATTATCCCCTAAGAACTTCAGGAATTCCGCCCTAACATTCCCTTGGCTTGATCCTATCTCAGAAATAGGTCATTCCAGTTTAAGAAGATATTGTTTTAAATTTGAATTCTATTCAGGAGACTGAGAATATTTTAAATTTCATGGAGGCATTTATTATTTTATTTCAAGTTATATTATCCTTGTCGAAATTGTATGAAATGTTATTTAATTAGTTAGAAATTAAAGATAGAAATTGGAAATAATATTGATGAATTCCATGTTTAATATAAAATATTGAGTAATAAACTCGTGAAGCCTGTAAGGCAAAATAGAGCTTCGTGGGACAATATATAATATTTCTAGCAACAGCAGCTGAAATAGGGAGACGCTTTATCATTTTTCTACACATGGTTCTTGAAAGAAGATAATTTATTTTCAGCATTCTTTCCATTCTCTATAGTTTATTTTGATTTGTTTTTGGTTGAAAAATGAAAGTGAGAACATAAAATATAATCTCCTACACTATCCCTGATTTGAATTAATTAGATGCTCTAAAACGTATAAAATATAAAATAAGTCTATGAATTTCTACCTCTTATTTCTGTTGGTTAAATATTTTTAGGATTATTTCCAAATTCCATTTTCAATTAATAACTTGGTTTATGGTTGGCATATGCTTGAAAATCTAGACTAATAGAGTTTGTGTTTCCTAACGCAGCTGGAGCCGATAATTTTCCGCACTGGGGAATGTTTCACTGACAATGAGCGATTTATTAGACGCTCTGTCAGAGAGAAGCAAATTGCAAACAACAATATGTTACACCTATACGTTAACGGCTGTCATGATTTTGCTAACGTTCCAGCAAGTGCAATTTTCCCGCTCAATTGTCTCTAACTGGTTCAATGCAGATTAATTGCTAATTACACACTATTTACGCCTGGTCTAATTACTTCCCTTTTTTAATTGTCTGGATCGATTGACCTTAGAATCGAGTAATATGTTTTGATTTTAACAAATTGATATCGGATTAATGAATAATACAAACAAAATTGTTTTAGCAGAAAGGACATTTACGAGATTGGTTGCTCCATCTTTTTTATTTGTAATACCAATATGACTATAAGATACTAAAGCAGATGCTTAAATTGAATTAATATAGACCAATCGGAAGCGTGGAGCACATCGATTGATGGCAAAGTCGCAAGCGGGATTAATTCAAGCCGCATCCGCATATTATACCCGAGACCACGATAGAAATAAATGCGGTTTTATAACGAGGTTCCACTATGTTCATTCTATGTAATACTTGGCAATGTCGTATTGTACGCAGGCGCATATTTCACGATCGAAATAGCACATAACGACATTAGTTCTCGGTCTTTTTTCGTTTTAATCAAATTAATTTGATCATTCTACTTAAAATAGGTCGAAGAATAAATTAAATAAAGCGACTAATTGAAACGCGACAAGTTTATTATTGATCCCTTCAGACATCATTTGACCTTTTTTCAGTCAAGAGTCTCATAACAAACAATTTGTATTTGATAAAATTTTTAATGAAATTTAGAGTCAGAAACCGCGCGTTCGCTCGTCAGTGAATTATGATGTTTTGTTAGTTATATGTAAAGATGATATTTCATGAACCGAGACAAGACGTATACGTAAACGAATTTCAGAGGAGGTTGCACGTAATTTATTCAAACTTCATCTTTCGGTAAATATGCGAAGGAAATGAGATAGCACAATAAGAAAATGTAAACATTGATCGGGCCAACTCCATTGCGTAGATAAAGATGGTAAAGGAATTATACAATTTGGCAGCTTACGTCGAAACGTTTATTAAAATGTAACAAATGAAATCTAAAACTAGATGCCGGATGGATATATATATTTTACTAAAGTTGGAAAATAGAAAAGCAAACAAGTGCGAAAATCCAATTTTAGTTACCGGAAATACGTTCATTGAAAACTTTAATACTGAAAGTGAATACGGAGAAAATAATTAATTTTCTTTTGATTGATTTTAATTAAATAGAGTTTTAAATTACTATTTCGACTTTTTCAATTGTTTACTTCCTGATCAATTTCAGTTCTGTGCTTAGTTTTTGATTAGATTGCACTCATAGTTTTTATTTTAGCTTCGCTCTCTATAGATAAATAAATGATTTGCTGCAGTGTTCATATTTGGCTCAATATTTACTAAGCTATACTTTTTGAAATATGAAATCTCTTTTATAACCTGTTTGTTAAAAAAGTAATAAAAGTAACATAGAATAAAAAATATTTTTATTATAATTCTCGTCATTCCCTCATTATATTAAAATTAATTTCAGTGTCTGATTTTTTTAAGGTACATACAAAAGTTTTAATTAAGAGTATTTGTGTTGATAATAATTACGCAGTTAATAATTATCTATTTGATGACGAAGTTATTGTCTTGCATTTTCATTTCTATCGCACAACACCTACTCTACATATAATACGTATGTACCTACAACGCATGACAACATTGCGGTCACAGGTGGACGCGTAATTCTGTTAATATCGATAATACCGTCTCATTACAACCAGTATTTCCACTAGAGAGCCGAGCTTCTGCTTGAAAGTTTCATTAGGCACATCAGAGTAGATAGTTTGGATCGCATGCCAATAAATCAAAGTTCAATTATGCATGATAGTTACCTTAAGGAAAAATAAGATAAACGAAAAGAAATTTTGGAATAGGAACTTATCTTTCAGAGAATTTTTGAATAGTTTCCAAACTTGGTAACAAATCTATACTTTTTGACCTCAATGTACTTCATGCTCTATTTTTTTCGAATAACTTTGAATATTTACATTTCACACAGTGAGAAAAAAATGCTATTGAATCAAAAGTACGCACTTTCGTGCTCAGTCAAAATCAGATACTATTCATTCCAATGAATATTCAATGACGCAATAGGAAATATTTCGGCATGACAATGATGCTGTGAATTCGATAGTATATCTATTTAAATTATATTACATCTATTTGACTCAGTAAGATCTGCTTTTGACCTGGCGCGGAAGTGCGCACTTCTGATTCAACAGCATGTTTTTCTCAGTGCACATAAACTTCACCTCTTTAATATTTAAAGCGATTGGACTAGTTGTAGCGAGTTTGAAATTATTAGACGAATTGGTATCAACATTTTCTTATCCATTTTTTACATTATCATTAAATATGAGCAGAAGAGAGAAAATCGTTTGAGAAAATAAATTCAAAGCTGTAGCCGATGTCAATCAAAATAAAGAAACATGCCGTAGCCTGCGGTGAAACTTACAGATAAGGGCGGTGAATCGTGTTGAATGACGATTTCTTCATCATTTGAGAATTCTGCTTTCTCGTCTTCTTATCTGTGATCGCTGAATAATTAAAAGTACTTGCATGATAAAGTACAATAAATGCAATATCGTCAATTAGAGGAGATCTATCTGTGCATTTTGAAATATTGTAAGTATTATTAGTTTACAATAAACTTCACAATTTTTAAGTAAATCTATAAAAATAATGGTAATTTGTTGTTGCTAAAAAAAGGTAATGATAATGCTCCGAGGGGGAGATATGAACCATCTGAAAAATTATAAAACTCATTTATTATCTCATATGTAATTGATCTCTTATAATTATTTTCAAATCAATCCTACGTAGAAAAAAAAACATTCTGCTTTTTTAAAGCGAAACAGGTATTCTCGAAAAGAATCTTATTATTCTGAAATAGATACTGGAATTTGTATTTATGAATATTGACAAATTTAGCGTACGTATCAAGAAACATGTACTTGAATTTATAAACGCTCAAGTGAACGAATTTTGGTATTGATTGATTGTAAATAAGAAACAGTGTTAAAATATTCATTAATTTGCATTGAAAATAATTCTATATGAAAAAAAACTTATTGAAAGTTTTGATGCCTATTTTTATATCTAATTAATATTTCTGGAAAAAATAAAATTGGGATCAAGCATCCCAGCGAGCACGAAATTTAAAGATGTTTTTTGAACGTTCTGAAGACGCTTTTAGGACGTAAAGTTTAAAAGACGTTTTTAGAACCTCCAAAAAACATCCTAAGTCAGGCCAAAAAAACGTCCAATATTCCATAAACGTCCTAAAAACCTCTTCGGAACATTGTATGTATTTAGAACGTTATTTGGCCTTAGTTAGGATGTTTTTACGACGTCCTAAAAATTTCTATTTGTACCCACTGATATTTCGTTCTAGAACGTTCAAAATTTCTGGTACATACAAAATCGATCAATCGAAGTGGACACCAGAGTTTACGCAGTAATTTACCAATTATATTTGAACGTATCTTTTTTATATGTACATAAAAAATAAATCGAGTCTCCCACAATAAATAAAAACATATAGAGAGTTATTTCGCAAAGGATCAATCTTGTGATTGTTCTACTACATTTTTCTGAAACAATATGAGGTTTTTACAAGAGATTCACTTTTCTTAGTGTCTTTTCCGATGTGGAGTATTAAGTTTTTTCCTTGGAAATTTGAGCCCCTTCGGAGAACATTTATTTTGATCCTTTTAGAGCTTTAAGCCATCGTCTCTTTCTATTGGTCCTTTGCAACAAGAAAAAGAGAACAGTTAGGAAAAAGTTATGTACAAAAAATTGATCAATTGTAAAATATATAAATGGAAAGTTTCCACTAATGGTAATTTGAATATTATTGTTGAACAGAGTTCTGTATATTTATATATGGCTTATTACACCTTGAGTAACTTCATTCAATTAATAACCCCTACATGTCACTTCGCCTCTCATGCATCCTACACACCCCTGACAGAAATAGATTCGGGTAATGTGTGGCCATTGTTGAATCAGTGACGTGAATTATTTGTTATGCTATTATTTTTGCGGGAGAGTAAATTCTGTATCAGGAGTGAATCGAAATATGTAATTTATAGAACAGGCAGCGAAATTCTGCGTCCCTAATCGATGCAACAACCGTTACGTACAGTCGAGTCATAAGCAAGCAAGCGAGCAAAGAGCTGGACAAGGAGATCTGGTAGGATTCCAAAAGACGTCTGGCCGAGGCGCCGAGTTTATTGTCTTCAGATGGCTTTGACTGCGGTGAATCGCTTTGCTGATTATCCTGGGGAATTAATTAACATTCTCAGATGAGCCATCACTTTTTAATCACACCTGGGGTCGAAAAGTGCTTGTCATAGACAGTGGCACCAATTACCTAATCATCATGAGACTGATTGTCTATTTATTATGTCCGTGTCAGAATTTATTTACTGGAAAGGCTTTGTTTCTGTTAACTGACCTTGCTTAGACCCTCAATAGTGAGATTTCGAAATTTACAACCTCTTCCTCTTAGTTTGCACTTTGCATTTGACTCTCCTCCAGAGAGGTTGGGAAAAAGTTTTAGTCCGATGAAGTCAACGCGTAACGTGCTCGCGTTTAATCTAGATTAAGTAATTAATTTATATTCTTCATTAAGTCTTAGTAACAAAGTATTCTTTATTTTTTTAACAAAAATTTTATTACTTCTGGAATGCTTTCTAAAGTGTAAAGTGATTTTTCCGGCTCGGTTTTCTTCTGGCTAGCAAAGTATGCTAGAAAAATAGGTGCCATAGAACACAGAAGGTATTCAGAATTTCGCATTCCAAAAATCTGTTATATTTTATTTTATTTGATGAGTTTATAGTCTGTTGTGACAGAAATGGTTATAGCTTAAGTGTGGAAGAAGTGGAAAGGATAAAAATGTCCAGAAAGTGAAATGATCTTTCATCTTAAATATTTCCCAAAATATCCTTGAATAGGAACTACAAAATTAACAAATCTTATAAATAAATAATTATTTATTAATTAATTGATAATATTTGTCTTCATTCAACCTAAAAACTCGAGGAAAACTATTAGTCATGAGATTATTACTCTCTAGATGTGAGGTTTTTATTGTATTTTCATTTTCTCTGTTTTCATAAACTGCGAACTTACACAAAAAGTGGATACATTAATTTTCTAAAACTAGAAACTACACTGGAAATTTCCAGGTTACATTTGTGAACAGAACCCTCCTAGAGATAAATGATAAAAGAGGACACGAGGGAATAGGGGGATTACCTGACTTTTTTTCCTTCCAAAGCTGCTTTTCCTGTCAGTCCCGAAAGAATGAGTACGATCAAGTAAAAACGAGTGGAAAGCTCTCTACCTTTTAGAACCAGATGCTTATATTGACCTGCCAACTACTTCCCTGAGGCATCTGTGGTGTGGAAGATCACTAAAGTTTTAAAGGCAAAATTCATATTTGACTCATGGCAAGCTTCACTCTTCTTGCCTTCTGGTAATTTACTAATTACTAGTCATTTGCAGATCCATCACGAGACTTGATAATTACAAACCTAGCAGGTTGTTGAAACTTCCAAGCATTTTTTAAATATTTCATCATAATTATTTCTTGTAGACCTCGACTCGTAAATTATCGTATTACGCATATTGTCATATGCATATTCATATATTATCATTTGCATATGCATGTAATTTTGCCATCTGATAGTATTCTTTAAAAATTCAAATATCAATCTAAAATCCAACGATTAACTTAATTTCAGTCCTGTCTTATTTTCTTAATCTGAATTAGTAAGAATTTATTAGTGAAAGAGTGCCGATTTGTTTACTAATTTACTTTAGTAAGTATTTTTACTAACAATTAGATAAAAACTACTAATTGATATTAAAAATGCTTACTAAAGTGAATTCGTAAACGAATCGGCTCTACTTCATTAGTAACTTCATACTAATTCAGATTGAGAGAGTAAACTGAGTGCGCTACTTTTAATCAAAAAAATCCCCTTAAAATAAAAGTTCTGTGTTTATATTCAGCCATGGTGCTTGATTATCATAAAGTTACATCTTGAAATAAATCGCTGCTGTATGGTTTAAAAGTATGAATCATTTTTTTCGGAATGGGTTTGAAGTATACTATTATTTAAGAGAAGGAGAAGGGTGTGAATATTTATATTAGTATCAGAAGGAATTGTAAAATCTGCTTTCTATTGACACTCCATTCCAGACTACGTTCCAGACAAGGGAAGCATGTTAAATTGACTCCGACGTTTTTTTTTGTTCTGTTTCCAATACACATATACATACAGGTTATTTCCGATCTTTCAGTTCAGGTACTTAAAGGCTGTTTTTCTTACGAAAAGCACTAGCAATCGGCGTACGACTCTTACGAGCGCAACTTTGTGTTTTATACTGATCATACCCGAAGTACTTCTTATTTTTAGCTTCCACTCGGCACCTAATTAGAATACTAGTAATTTTTTATCTGATTTTTCCCTCTTTCATCACGCATATTTTTTTATATTTCATCATTTGTATCCTATAATATAATACATGAAATATCTCTTTTCCATTAGTATACTCTCTTTCATTTAATTAATCGACTCTAGGGAGTAAAAAAGCATTTTTAAAATGACTAAACTTCATTTCGATTTCACTGTTTCTGAGTTGTTTTGATAAGCCGTAAGGGATGTAACCGCGCACTCGGAAGAGGTGTGGCACTCATCTACTAAAAGTCTTTAAATCGCTCTTTATCAGTGAGATTATCCGTTGTTGACAAAAAATATTAAATAGGTGTAATTTAATTTTTCCCGGCACACCTAACGACCGTCATCACCATAATCATTCAAAATGAAATGATGATATCTACGTCAAAACTTGAATCTCGAGTATATCGAGTGTACCGACCGCGATAATGATCTCTGGCTGATGTAACGGAATATTCTCTTTATGTCAGCCACCTGAGTCTACACTTTTCTAAATGTTTATAATTACGCTAGTTATTATTACATGAAAATTCTCGTATCAATTACACGGTGCTTCTGAATTTTTTCAGTGACCTAACGTAGGTTATAGGTCTGGTAATTTAATGTTAAAAATTGTTTTCGGGTGACTTTACCTTTTGTTAATATTCAAATAGATTCATGTCTGACAATAAAACTACATATAGTTAATTTCGACATGTGCAATGTGAAACTATTTTATTCCTTTATTCCTTATTTCACTTAAGGTCACACAAGGTCGTTCAATCAATACTGCATTCCTTACAAGTTGAATTAATTAGCCTGGGGGGAAATCGTGATCGCACATGAATTTATAATTAAGAGACCGAGCGCGCGCTTCGCGAGCTTGTTTAATTTCTTTTAATATCTTTTAGAATACAGATTTAAAATTTCCCGCGTCACGAGCGATTATCGATATACGCCGCGTCACGACTTCGATTTGACCAATAAGAAATAAGCGTTACGTTACTAATCGATGTCATATGATCTTTTTATAATAGGGTCGTAGATTAGCCCTTATGTTGAAGAAAGGACAGAGAGAGAAGAATAGACTATCAAATTTTCATCTAATTTCACCTTTTTGGCCTCTAAATGTTCTATAATTTTCTACCTTCTTTTTCAACATAGGATAGATTCACAAGTCGTATTTTATGCAGTATATCCATATATACATATATGTAGTTGTTATCCTCCTGCTTTTCCTGATCCAGACTTATTTTCTGACCCCCTCTCCGTTGGATTCCAACAAGTTTTCTCCCTCCTTTTTCTTGTATGCACATGTACATGTGTTATTCCCTTCGATGTTTGCTATCTGTAAGCCCGGTCCAACTCGTCTTAGTTTGAAGTCTCAAAGCAGGTGCGTCAGTTGCATTCTACACATTCCACACTCAGCACTCGTCCTCACCCAGCATCACGCGACGACCTTCTACCCCCACTCTCTTCAACAACCTCCCTGCCCCATATTCTTTATCGCGAGAGACATTCAAACAATTCAAATTAATTGCTTGTTTATTTATTTTATTAATTTACATTTCCTTCACTTATTTTGTTCATTTATATTCTTGTTCACTGAGTGGACAACTGCAGTTGCACTGCTGAGTGACCTTCAAAGAAGACAACATGTATTTCGTATTTTAAATTACAAATTAAAAAGTGCGTTTTACATAATTTTCCCAGTAATTGAATTACATTAACAATTTGTATCAAAGAAACATTTTGAGTTAGAATTATGAGCTTGGAAACGTGTAATTTTGAAATGAATAAAAAGTTTTAATTTCATAAATAGTTTAGTTTCAGATTTTCTAGCATTTCAGTTCGTTAAAATTTTAAAAGCACTTTGCACTTGTAAAATAATTGTCAATTTTAGATTCGCATCTGTCTATAGTTAACATCGAGAGGTGCATATACGACGAAAGTGTATGTGAACTGTTGTTTCCTGTAGATCCGTCAAAGTTGAAACAATACCATTATTGGTTCCGGACAACGTTAAGGGATTCTCGTTGTTTCTCTCGAATTGATTTTTCATCGCAGTATTTATGACGCTTTTCTGTCGCCAGACTTTGTGAGTCAAACCAAAGAGGAGATAATACATATTATGTAGTGTCTTGAAGATAACATTGCTTCAAGTTGACACATACCTACTTAGACAGTGACCACAGTATCCACCTTGTTTACTATCATCCGATATTGATACAACGAACGTGCGTTCCGGCACTGTTTCTGCTATATATTATACCATTTAATATATAGAAGAAACTGTGTAACGAGTATCTCGCTTGAAACTATCATACTTAATATCTCTAGAGTCTTAGAGAGTAGAAAAAGAGTTTTACTTCAAGAGACTGTATAGACTGAGAGTGCATAGCTGAAATTAAGTAGCAAATTTAAGTTATAGTCAGTAATGAACTTTTGGGATGAAATAAAATCAGTATGCGAGTTGGATGACAGTTAGGTTGACATTAAACCGTTATTTAAACTGCTTTATTGTCTTAAAAAAAGATCTCTTTGTTTCGAAACAAAACCGATTTTCTTCATATTCTAGGATTTTTTCTTTGTGTATTTTGCGTGAATAATATGAAATAACGAGTAGTGGCGCCCCTGATGACTACCGTGCGTGTACAAAACAAACCGCAGAGTAGTAGCTTGTTATGACCAAACATGGACCAAGCCAGCGTGTGCACAAGTCTGGTTGCGCCAGGCTTCTCTTTTTTATTTCTTTTTCACCTCTCCTCTTTTTCATTCTCTCTCATGTTATCAGCCTCTCTTTCTCGACAGAGAGGAAAGACCAATTGGCAATCGCGAACGAAGACGCCACTGTGTGGATCGTATATCGAAGGCTTACGTATCCAAACCAAGAATGCAAGGTTTGATTTAAATGGCTTAAATATCGAACTACTGCGGCGAGATTTAGTGATAAATTTGAATTTGTTCTCTCCTGCTTTATGTTTTTCCTCTTGATTGCTAAGAAAAAGGAGAGGAATTTTGAGAGTGAGTGAGGGGAAATGGAGAATTAGGCGTAGGCATGTAGCATAAAGGCTGAAAATGAAATATTGTTCACCACAAAATTTCCTGATTCAGTTTTTTTCTAATTTAGCAGCATGTGGGCTTTAATGGCAGGCTCTAATTGGGAAATGGGTCAAATTCAAGTACATTTTTTTATAGTATTCAAGAATTTTCACTGAATTTTCCTAATATATTATTCAGATTGTTTTTTAATATCGTGCAAATACATCATAGAATGTGTTGATGTTATTTCCTAATCTTTTTATAAGTTTGAAATTTATGTAAGGTTCTCTCACAATTTTCCGGATGCTAGGTTGATAACAAACGACTTAGCGGAAACTAGTTATTACAGTTTTCCGGTACACGGATTAGTAAAACACGCGTTTCTCCTTAAAGCTTGATCTCAAGCTTAAAGCAATCTCCTCTCTTAATCTGAATCAGCGATAATTATGTCACTGATTCCAATTAGCGTATATACGCTGATGAACCAGTGAATTACGCTGATGAACTAGTGAATGACACGCCCTCTATCAGCAAAATTTCGCTGATTCATCAGCACATACACCCTGATTGGAATCAGTGGTATACTTATCGCTGATTTATGTTTAGAGAGTCTTATCAGTTTTACTACTGTAATTTGTAAAATATACATAGGAGTAAAATTTAATTTAAAAACAATAATCCAGTATTCAGTGAGAAAACTTAATTCATATTTGAAGTCAAACCATAGACTAAGTTTGCTAAGTGCACGTGTTTGATAATGATCTTTTCTCTTATCTTTCTTTCTTATATAATGTTTACTACTAATAATTTCATTATTTCGCAGTTATCATGAAACAACATGATATTTATTACATTTTTTATTAGTTTGAACTGAAAAGCTTTCATTTTTATTTTGATGAACTGAATAACTTTGAAATATTTGTAATTAAACATTTGTTCGTACATAAAATATTTTACATTATACTGAAACATATTCAAGAGATATTTTCGCCAGAAATTTAATTTCGTTGTTTTGCGTTTATCCTACTTTGCCTTACTTTAATTAAAATTTAAAGATAGGAATGTGTGCAGTATACTATAAAATAAAATAACATATTAATGAAGTTGAGGTAAATAAGTAATTTTTATAGCTTCCCAACACCGAAACTATCAGACTAATTCGCATAATCTGATTTACACTGACATTAGGGCGTCATTTATATGAGAGCTGACTGTAAAAACGGTGAATGATGCTGAAATTTACGACTACTGTTGGCGCCGACTCTTCCATGATGCTCTATACGCCTCTTTGTTTGCTCTTCCGGTTTGTCAAAATTTACTAAAAGCACATAGTTAAAGCCACGAATAAATTATCTTTGGCTTTATTCAGGTTACTTAATTGTCATTTTAATAATTGCTAATTTAGTCTGAAGAATGGAAAAAAAACAGCTTTTTGAGTTTTATAATTTTTTCTTATATTTGAGTCTATTTAATTTTTAAAAACGTCTATCTTCTTAAGTCTATTAAGACTTCAGTTAACTATTTGTAAACGCACCTTAGTTTAAATTTTTCCTTTTACTTGCACAATCTTCATTTAATTATAATGAGTCAGATAAGAAGCCGAAGTTAAACGAACAGCTTCTGAGTGAAAGAAAACATCTTCAAACGGCACTTTTCATCATACCTGAGTGCAAATGATCAATTCACGTGTCATTACACCATTCTGGCTTTTTTGCGAACTAGCAAAAGATTATATAAAAGGGCAGACATCGATCATAAACTATGAGGAACTTTCTCTAGGATTAATGAGTAAGATTTATTTTCTAAATAAAATCATGGGAATGATTTTAAGATCGATAAAAAACGACTTATGCTGGGTACGATGAACCTGGAAAAAAACAATTTGCAGATAATGTGATCTGAAAGAACAAGTGAGTCGAGTAACTATAAAAGCAGTCAAAGATTGAGGGTAAGATGAAGAAGGGTGTTAAAAAGTTGAGGGATGAAAAAATTAAGAAGAAATCCGAGTAGCGTACTACAAAGATAAGGGACAATTTGGAGACATTATCAAGGACGTTTCGAGTCACTAGAATTTATAGGAGAAGGGAAATTTAAAAAAATACGTATTCTTAGAAAGGCGAATGGAGAGGAATGAAAAAGACATTTAAAATAAAGACTTGGTTTAATTAAAGAAGTTCTCGTGGTATAAATAAATGCAGAATAAAGGGGGAATAAGAGAGTATAAAAGAAGAAAAGAATATGAAAGGTAAATGAAATGGACAATCAAAAGTAAATAAAAGAAAAAGAGAAAAAGTTAGCCCAAGTAAAGCATAATGAGAATAATAATAAGAATAATAATAAGAATGTTAACGAGAATAATAATTAGAAAACACAAAACAGTTTTTGAAACTTTTTTCGTGGATAATAAAATTGGACAGATTTTTGTTTTTATCCGAAATATTCTAGCGAATTTGAACTATAATCTCCTGATTTTAGAAATTGACGATTCGAGAGGAGAATATGTTTTCGTTCATCGCAGTGTGATCACAAACTTGATCTATTTTCTCCCTTTCACAGAAAATGAGAATTTGATCGTACTCTTTGATCAAAGCTGCTTTTTCGTTCTAAATATATACATGGAGGGGAAGACTTGTTTGTGGTTTTTCCTGCGTGGAAATAAATGCCTTCGTGAAACCCACATTGCTTTGCCCTAGCCTTTTTTGCATTTGGTTGCACTTGATAAACGCAGTTGGGGGTTGGTTACTACGAGGAAGGAAAGTTCAAGAGAGGAAAGCAACTTGAGATCTTTCTTACTGATAGTTTGAGAGGTAGTGGGAGTTATTGATCATCCTTGCAACTAACGCATAACAACTCACAGGTGTACAACCACTCAAGACTCACTTATGCTAATTTTAAAGCATGACTAAAATCAATTTGTATTATGTATGAAAAATATCAATAATTAAATTCTGTCATTCGATGGATAATTTCAATCTTTCCAAAGCACTTCTGTGCATGCATTACTTTTCTAAATCAAATACATATATGTAATCTGAAAATTCATGACTAAGTTATAAAGACTGAAAAGTAACTTTAATGTTCCGTTAAAATTAGTCCACTTACACAACTTTTTCCGTGTCTAGTTCCTTTAATTGTACATAAATGTAAATTCACGCAATGCGTAGCTACTCACGTGCGTGGCTAAGCATACGAAATGAAAAATGCAAGAGCTCGAACAGGATGTGGCAACAACAGTTTTGCACATTCATACATAATTACTCCTATACGCGTACGAAAATGCCTACGAACGCTAACGTATTTGCTCGCACGAATGGTGGAATATTCGTGTATCATGTATGGACATATGAAATATGAATGCACATTAGGTCGTACATTTGTGTCAATAAAGGCACACGTGCTGCGAATCTTTGCAACATTTACGATACAGATAATACGCATGCTCGTGTGTTTTTCTGGCAAATTTAACATCTACCCGTGAAGTCTCTTCTAAATTTAATGCACCTGTTTGCGTATTACGGCCGGTTACTACCGTCATGTGCGATATCATTATCCATAAACCATATTCAATTATTCATATCGCAAATTATCCTACAGTCATTCAAAAATTATATGATATTTGATTTGGATGGCATGAAATACAGACAGGAAATAATAAACTTAAATTATTCTATGATTGCTATATCGTTACTTTGTTTGCAAGTGTTTAACAACCAGAGAGTAAAATAGCAAACTCGGGTAATAAAACATGTTTTGGTGTCTTAAAAAATGTCGAAAAGATGAAAAAGTGAAAAAAGAAATTAATAAAGAATGGTGTACACAGTCATAAAGATGATGTTATTAAAGTACATAACTTGGCTGACCTTTTGTGTCATATATGTATACTTTTAAAAGCCACTTATACGGGAGTCGATAATAATTAAGCTTAGTACATTGAGCAAGGCGTCCCATAGTGGGATTCTCTCATATACTTGGATCGCGACAATGAAACCATAAGGGAAAATGGGAAGACAAAAAAAAAGAGCGGTTAAATATCTGCAGTGATAAAGTCGAACGAGTATTATCCGTAATGTGAATTGATGTTGCTATCGTTTGCGGACGGGCAGACCGTATATCGCTTCTGCTCTGACAACCATCCCACCTCCTCCTCTCATGCCCTATCACTGATAAAAACTCTTCGCAGAATTAAAAAATTTCCCTGGAAAGTAAATTACGAATAAAGAATTAAACTTTAATTTATGTACAGCGTCGCATGGAAAATTTATTCAATATTTTATGTACATATCTTTCCCTCTTACTAAAACTAGTTTTTCCTCTTACTTCAGATTAAATTTCAGCCATTAATTAAATTCAATTTGAACGAAATAGTCGAATAGTTGACGTAAACTAAATTTTTCAAAGCGATTCAATTATTTAATCTCGTAAAGTTCTCCAAAGTCTTTTGCTCGATTAAATTTTCTACTCGATGAATTTCGAATGCATTTTTTTTTCAGGTTTCTCGATTCTGCCTTATTCTCTTCAGTATTTCTCTCTTTTGGTCTCATCTGAGCATAAAAGTTTGTGGAGGAATCACAATTGAAATTTGTAATTATGGTTTCTTTGTGTGGAATCTATTTCTGCGCTTCTTTTTCTTATGGCACTTTTTTTATCAAATTCTTTACTTAAACGGAATTGTAAATGACATAAATCAAATAAAATGAATTTGCGAAAACTACGTCGCTTTTTAAGCAGTATAAACTAGTATTCATATTCAAGTTCGTGATGATTATGATTAACCCCATCGAGATTCTACGTCTTCTTTACATAGCGTTTTATATTCTTGGTGACGTGAATAAATACATAAACGTCCAGTGATGGCTAGGATAAAAAATTAATATTAAAAAATCGATATTATTGAAAAGCTACATATGTACGTGGTTATGCAAAATGGGTAGACGTATGATGCACCGATCGTAAATTTTTTTCAAACAAGGAAGGCTTTATAGGTGATCCTCGAACTCAATATCTCACGACTCGACTGTTTTCAAATAAACAAGCAAAAAATCAAATGTAAACAATAAAGTTTCGAACAACTCGAAGGAAATACATGAATTTGCAGATGAGTGAATATCAATGTTCTGTGGAAATATAAAACTTGTATACATTGCTTTCGGTACCCACAGTTATCGGGCAGCATCCTGTCAACATATATAATACTCCTAGAAATCTAAATACAATGCCCCTTTTCTTTTTTGCAAACACTATTTCAGTAATAAACTAGAACTGTAATTTTATGATGATAATAATTATAAAATAATTAATCAAAGATCAGAGTTGCACAGAAGAGAGTTTGCATTTAATGATGTAAATGTATCACATTATTATCACTTGTTCAAAACTGCATTTATGCCGGATTTGAAGCTGGTGAATGTTAATCCTTCCTAGTGAATTAATTATAATATATTACTCTTTCTGTAACCGTACAATCAGCAAAATATTCGCCCTGCATGCAGAACTGTGTTTATAATCCATACCTCAACTTCAGAGTTTAAATCCCCTTGAATTTAAAAGCTTCTGGAGCAAAGAGATTAAAAAAACTTTCTAGTATCCACCTGTTTAAAAAATCTATACAGTTTTCCCTTCTGAGAAATTTTATTTATGAAGTTCATATTTTATTCATTTTTAGTAAAAATAACAGCTTTATAACAGTGTTTAAATGGATGGGTTCAGTGACAAATGGGATTGAATTTAATGTACATATCCATCTAAAATTGTTGGAAATTTTGGACACTTCACAATTCTGTATTGGAAATAGTATCAACTTGCCATTTATGTGTGTGTGTGTGTGTGTTTAATTCAACTGACAATGAGAAAACATACCACTGCTATCGAAATGGAATATGGAATGGGTTTTTATTTGACATTTTTATGATGAATAGTCTTTTAGATCCATACAATTTTCAGGATTTTCCTTAATATCGATTTTTCATCATCTAGTTTTTCATATTAATTTAAAAAAATATTCTTTTAATCCACTGAGTGTGAACGTAAAGAGGATTCTGAGCTTTTGAGCCGAGATTATCATCACCTTTCGCAAAGGGAGAGGTAATACGGAAGATTAGAGCAAAGCTTGAATGGTTTTGGACTGCTTTGCTCTACTCGTTTCAGTGGCTGTACACACTGGCGACTCATTGGCGGCCTTTGATTTTTTCATAAAGACCAAGTCGATAAGGAATTTTCCGTCACGACAAACGACGCACAACGGAAAGAGAGGCTCGCCCTGCGGCTTCTTTGTAATATATGTATCTCCAGACGAACTCAAGGCTTGCGGCTTTAGTTGAGGTATACGATTCAAATTATGCAAGATGTCATTGTGCAATCTTTTTTGATAATCTAATTGGTCAGTTTTAATATACATATCTTTAGGGGATACTAGCTGGATTAGTGGCTTGCTCTAAGCTTGATCAGTTTTCTGAAACATATATTACTTTGTAGAATGATTGTCTCTTGTAGACATCCTTCGCTATCAGAAATTTGGCCCCCAAATCTGATATTCTCAAACTGTGATTAACTTTTAAACAAACTGATATAATTCAATCTCATGTTTAAACTTTGAAATTGTCTCTTTGTTAGTGTTACACGAAACAGAGTTGATTGCCGGATTTCGATGAAAGTATAACTTAATCTAAGGGTTGATCCTATAATAAGCAGTTAACTTTTGAACTACCTAAGCTCGAAATAATCAAATTTCGAAACTTCAACTAAACGAAGTAAATTTATTTCGCGAAAATCCTGATATATTTATGCAGTAAAGCAAGTTTGTTTTTAATTAATCTAATCGTTTACTGACGTACTGTTGCTTGTTTTTACTTCAATTGAAAAAATTACGTGTAAATACGTAAATAGGTTAGACAACGCAACTGTTCCGAAGGTCAGGAAAGCTGGTTAATACTTTATATCTTGAATACGCGTCAAATTGCGTTCGATTTCGTAATCAGTAAGTCGTCATAAAAATAATCGAAGATGTCGACTCTGAAATATAAAAATACTGGCGCCTTCGTCTTTATGACATTATGACAAAAGCCTTCTGTTCGAACAGATCAAAATCTTGTTTCATTCATCATCCATTTCAACCTTGATTAACATCATTAACGCAAAAAGCATAAATCCTCTTGTGAAATTATTCTATGACTTTTCTAAAGAATACGATAATAATTAAATATAGTGACAATGACATCACTATTTTATGAAATCTCATTATACAAATTCAAATTGTAAAATTACCTCTTTAATGTAAAATTTATCTAGTTATAAAGGTTTTAAAAACCTTAAAATGAGAATGAGGAATGCGTATAATTATAAAGAGAATTAAACTCATGTCCTGAAAAAGTTAATGTTGAAAAACAAATCATTGCGTAATATGCTTTGCTACAAAATTCTCTTTTGTAGGAAGATGGTTTAACAGAGCACCAGTTCCGTTTAATGAAATTTTCACTAACAGAGAAAATTTTATTTTTCTGTTTCAAACTTCGTTTTCCTGTTCGGTACCAAAGATGCAGCTTAACAGAAAATTCATTTAATTAGAATGTGAATTTTAGCATTTTCTAACAGAAAGAACAATTATATATTCTTTGAATTAAATTCGAATCTCTCGTATTTTATACAATTATTATTACAAAGATTATCATTATTATTAACATTTCTGTATAAATTCTATACCGTAGCTGATAGATGCGTATATCAAATACTTGCACTATTCACTTTGTAATTAGATAATGAATCTATTTCTCCATCTGAATACAAATGAGGAGTGAACTTTGAATACCCGCAAGCAAAGTTCTAAAGATTGGTACTAAAGTTGAATGAATCACAAAATAACAAACATCAATTTGAATATATTTACGCTATTTAATTTCCATCTGTGGTAAACGTATTTAGAGAAACTAGAACCAGATGTGTTGGATTTAGTTCGAGCTTCGTGGGAATAACACGAGGGTGTCTGAAGCTTCAAAACTAAAGCTGGGAAATAGGATGGCAGACACGAATCCTATCCCACGTCGTTATGCAAATTTGATTTCGACTTTTCCAACGAGAGTCGACGAACTTCCTTTGAGAATTTGAGCTTACACCCTCACACGAGGCAACTAGATTCCCGAGGGTTGTATGATTATGAAAAGGATTTTTAACGATCCAACTGATCTCGAATTCCTCGAAACGAGAACATTCAAAGAGAACTCTTGCCTTCTTTTAGTAGGATTGAACTCTGTTTCTAACATTTTATACTCCTCAAAATGAAATACATTTTCAGTCATCATTAGAGATTTAAATTTATTAATTTTACATTGTCTATTTAAAAGCGACACTACGGTAAATATGAATCAAGCAGTGAATGCGTATACTTAATTTCACTAAAGCAACAGGCTCCCCTGCAGATTATTATGCAAAACGATAATGAAGGGAAAATTTATGAATTGTGTAATCAAAAAAAGTAAATTATTCATGATATATGATGTCCTAATCCCAAAAATTCGAGTAAAGTATTTAAACACGGAACTTTCTTATCGACAAGTGGAAATTTCACGTAAAAGTAAAATTGCAGATAAAACGTCATTCTTATCTGGTCGAAGGGCAAGTTGCTGATAAGATAAGGATCACTGTAGAGTCGAGATTTGATTCATAAACATGTGAGATGTGATTTGATGTTCTTCTATTATGTTGTTTAGATACAGCACGTTTCTCTTTATTAGTCGTAATCATTATTTGCAATTGACACGTTATTTCAAAATAAATCCGGAAATGTTTAGCTATATTCATTATTGAGTTTTTATCTCAATGTGTCGCAATTCTGACATGCAGGCTATTCGGATACTTGTCAATTGATGCAATTCAAAGCAGCAAGTTCGACAGCGTTGAGGGAACAAAGTTATTCCAACCTGAAAATATACGAAAATATTATTTGGAACCAATCACTGAACTTTCAAATACGTGCATTTCAACATTTAGATTCAGTTAAAATGAGCTTTACAAGAAAAAGTTTTTTAACGGTTTAAATGATGCTTTAATAAAATTTAAATATATTTTGATAATCTAGATAGTGTTAGATGGTATTTGATTTACTGCCAAGTTTATGAGCCAAGTTAACTTGTAAATTCTCTCCAGCAAAATGTGAATCATCTCAGAGGTTCTTGGCAGTGTGCGGTGCTTTTATGACCACGTAAATTCACCCTTTCGGCCACTTATGATAACTGAGTGGAAAAATAGATATTTATCTCAAACAACTAATGGGAAGATGTTAAGCAATCCCAAATTCGCATTTTTCGTGTACCTGTTGCATTTCTTGAAATATTGTATAATAACGGAGTATAGAATTTCAGAATAGTTTATACGGAACTAATTGTTATGTACTTTTATATTGTATTCGTCAATAGTTATTATTTTAATGAATTTAAATGTAAACCCGAATTATAAAAAGTTTCTTTTTTAGATTCATTAGATACAAATAGATCTTTATTTCTTGTCCTCACTATATCCAAGACTCTGTCCAATTATTATTCTCAGTTTCAAAACTCAGATAAAAGGAAGAGGAATATTAGATTCTCTGTACAACTTCATAATCATTAAATTTAATGAGATAACTGTAGATTTTTCTGCAAGGAAAGGAAATAAAATACTTTCAGCAAATGTGTAGCTTAATTAAATCTGTTGTAAATCCCTAGTTTTAGTTAAAAATATTCATTATTGCGAATGTAAAGTTGGTCAAATTAAATTTGCTCTTATGATATAATTACCACATGCCCTTAAGAAAATAAAGTTGTATTGAGGGTTTTCAATTGATGGATAAATTTAATTGACAAGTATTTCACTGAAAAAGTTATTATTATTTTTGTTATGTTTTTTGTTTAGTATGAGAAAGAGCATTTGAATTCCAAAATTTATTGTTAAATAATTTTTTTGAAACACTGAATATATTTTTTAAAAAGTTCTGGAAGATGTTCAAGACCAAATTTGAAATAAAAACACGGCTGCAGACAGGAATCACTGGAATTTCTGCGTTTTAGGTAAAACTGCTTTTTATGAAAACCTGATCTAAAGGACGAATGACTTACGTAATTACAGTAACGCGTGCAGAATACAAGTTTGACTTGTCTTCTGAACGACCGAGATCTTGATCGTCAATATCGGCCCATTTGCGGGTAATGAGATTCTAGTCTCCAGTAAGCGTCGACACGATTATTATTGTCAGTTGTCAGTATTTCAAATCATATTTATGACTCATAAATGATCGGTCGTAAATTAATTGCCAGTCAATGGCATCTCACTATTTCTGACGTAAGTTTTTCTTGCAAATTAGTGTGTGAGTGTCATATCATGTGTGGGTAATTCTCTGCAAACAAATTACTTTTAATAACAGTATCATTTTCACAAAAATTGTTCTTACCCTATTTAAAAAAAAATATTTATATATAAAAATATGCATATATTGCACCAGATATTTCCAATTCTGAGTAAGAAGAATATCTTTAAAATTATATTAAAGGTGCTCTTTTTAAATGATTACACTGTGAAGCCGGGAAAATACTTATATATGTCGATAGAGATTGTGGTGAACTTCGTTCCCTACAGTTTTTTATATAAATTCTCTGGACTTAGCTCTTCGAACCTCTCCTGCCAAACATATGTCTAAAATTCGTTTACAACTGTACCGCAAAATAACTTTTTCTCCTGCCGGAAAATCCTTTGCAGATGCGACTTCGTGATTGTCGCGAAACCTTGTTTTTTATATCGGTACTCGGACATACTGAACTGTACTCTGTGGTCTTCAAACCAATCATCTCGTTCCGAAGTTGTTTCAAATAAGTTAATACTTTTGTTAAAATAAACGGAGATTCAAGTATTTTTCCACAACCACCCACAGAGATAATCGAGAGTGGTAGAGAAACCCTGAATAAATCGTTTCGCCTAGACGATACTTCGCGATAACTTGTTTGTTTTTTATTTATTTTACTGGCGCCACGATTATAAAGCGCCTTTCAATTCAGTTACACGCATTGGGGTTGAAATTGAGATTATTGAGGTCGTAGCTGCACAATAGTGAACTAAAACTGGTTTCTAATCTGCGAGTTCTGAGGCGTAATTCTGTTATTGATATTATGTTCCATTATAACTTTATCTTTGTGTATTTCAAAGTTTTTCATATTATCTGGGAAAACTCTAGTTTTTCAATTTCAAAGGCTTTAAATGTCATAGGCTTTATTAAAACCATTCTTTTGTATTTAAATTCTTCGGTTGAAGCGTTACTTGATTCTTTAAAGCTTTATTCATACATTCATATCATATTTTCAAATTTACAGTGCTTTTAAATTAACTTGCAGCTTAGCATACGTTTTTTCTCTATTTCTTCTGCTTCCTTCGGTTTCAAACATTTACCAAACTTTATTTTGGCTTTCAGATTCCCGCTGATTCATGAAATATTCAAGAGTTGGATTTGTGGTGGAGCACGGAGTTCGATTCTTTATTGATAAAGTGCACTTTTCATTCAAATTGAAAAGTCTGTAAGCACCATCCCTGAAGTTGTTGTTTGTGAATCGTGTTTCAACGCGAAAAAGAAAATAAAACTGTGGCGGGATAAAGACAGGAAGACGTCCTTCACTTCATAGCTACAGATTAAGGTGAGTTGACAACTTTCTTTTTATGTTTTATTTCAATATATCTAAATAAGTAAAAAAATTTAGCCTGAGGCAAAGCTGAGTGTGCAAAAGGATGTGTAACATATTGAAATGAGATAAAGGATTCGTGGGACTGAAAACATTTGCCTATCAGGAGTTCAGTCTGCAAGACGTCTATTCTTTATTTTTTAAAATATTATTTCATATCAAGTTAGCCTGACTTAAAAATATTTTATTAAAAAGCGTAAAGGGAAATTAACTGCACGCGAATTTTTAAAGTTTCAGATTCAGACATTTTTCATTCTATTTTGTGCTACAACATTTCGAATAAACTTTCGATATTAAAAGTGATACATCAGATTTTAGAATGTAATATAGAAGCTGAACGAGAGCGAACGCTTCTATTATATCGTTTTTCTGAAAATTGTCAGTAACCGCATTTTGTTCCACTTTTGCGATTTTTTTCATCATAAATGGAATGTACCAAGTGTAAAGATATTACGGCATGTTCTTTCTGTTTATACTGACGCAAAAGTTAAAGTAGAGGGTCCATTGGAGCCTCTATATAACTACCAAGAAACAAGAGTTGCATGCTTCTTAGTGTCAGGCGCTCGCTCAATGGTCTTTTAAAGCTTTGTTTGTTAGGCGTAAATTGGAGGATAATCATACCAGTAGCCTGAAGAATATCATTAAACTGCGCCTTTTCACCTCGAAAAAGAAAGGATAAAATTTCAAGTAAACCTTTTGAATTCAAGAACAAAAAATTCATGGTCGTGAAATTTCACGAAATTATTTTGTCTTTGTATTTCATTTTTTATTAACTACATATCGAAAACCCCGTTAAAAAAAGTAATATTAAATACAATTATAAAAGTGTATGGTTGCGGTTAATTCAATAATACAAAAACTTTCAGCTACAGTTAAAATAGAAACTTTAGGAATGTTATTATTCCATCCACCATTTTCTAAATATGATTAAAACTTCAATTTATCTTCTATTGTACTTTTTTTTTTTTGTTCACACGTGATAATGGATTTTAAGACAGAAAAATGAAAAGGTCTCGCATTGCTCGTATTAAGATCGACCTTTATCGACGAATTGCGTGACTTTAAAAGGAACCTTGTCTTATTCGAGGATTATAGGACTTTATGAAGGCATTTATTGAATGAGAATATCGCACTAAAAGGATGAATACCTCGAATGAAAATTATGACCGTGAAAAATGGTTCCTATGTACCAATATCATTGGCAGGAAAATGGTTTTTTGAAATTTTGGCTCGTAAATTGCGATAATAAAATCGTGATTTTTTTTCGGAATTCCAAAAGACTTTTCATTGTTTAACAAATTATAAAAAATTGTTCAGTGTGGTATAAATTTTATACTTTTATACTCTTCAAAAAAAAAAAAAAGAAAACTGATTAAAGAGGACTGATCATTAAGATTAAACGGCCTTGCTTTCTTGTGAACACAGACTCGGTAATTATACTTCGGAACCTTTTTCTAAACCTCTTTGACGTGCTCGGATAGGTCAATCAGCTTCCATTAAAAAAAAAACTGAGGCTGTGCAATAAATGTTTTTCCCATTAATGAACTATCGATTTTTTCGACTATAAGCATGTTTTCATAAAATAAAAAGTTTTTAAAGATACTTATTTTATCAATATTTCGTATTTCAAATTTGAAATTAAAAAATTAAAAATTAAAAAATTCAAGAGGATGAAAGCAATAATAGAAAAATAGGGTAATATAATTTGAGTTTTAAAAGGCTTTAGGGAAAAGATCACGTCAAAGGGTTATGTAATTTGAAAAATATTTAATTAAGTTGTTTTGAGACGTTTTAAAGAAATAAATAAGAGGAGGATAAGCTACTATTGGAATGAACCTCTTTCACCTTGAACTCGGTTCCTGTTATGTAAAGCTTACTAAGATTCATGGCAAGTTTAAGGTCTTAACTTTCATGGAGTAGTAAGGTCGTGTGCACTTCCGAAGTGGAAGTACCATAGAAGCCACTGACAAGTATTGGCTCATCTGTCTCTCTCATTGTCGCATGTGTCTTCGTTAAAAGCATTTGTAGCTCATCCTATAAAATTCTTATAAGGAAGTGAACCAAATTCTTCAGCTTTTTTAAACATCACATTTACTAAGCTTTTATAATACTTTTACTTACAAAATTTGATAATTTAGTATTTTTAATCTAAGATGAGAGAAAAATCATTAACTATAAAGGTCTTTAAATTAAAGTAATTAAATTGAAATAGAAAATGGATTAAGGACCGGCTTAAACAAAGTAATAATACTTTCCAAGAAATATGAATTTTGTTTCTAGTATTTAATTAATGTCATGAATATTTCACTCTCGATAACAGTCAAAAACTGCCCATTTGTCATATATTCCATTTTTTCCAAACGCTAGTTTAATTACAGGTAGGTATAATTGTCGCTCGCAAAGGACTTGCTTATACACTAATAATTCCTCGAGTTTTGTGGCACGAGAGGGTAGAAATTTAATTTTCCAACTATCTCCATTGTACCAACTAATTTTCATGCTACACACATGTATGACATTTCCACGTGTGGAGTTTGACACTAATGTATAATTTAATAACGTGTAAATTTACCTCTAGCTGAAAAAAATTACTCTAAAATCATTTACAATTTTTTTATTTTCAATAGTTATCAGAAACTGAATGTTATGTCACGTTTATTTTCAGTTTCAGATTCATATGAACGTGAACCAATTTAAAAAACCAATACCTTCTTACTTGATGAGAATCTAGAAAGTACCATCAGCACAATATTTTTGGAAACACAGTTTTGTGCAATTCAGTTTCTGAGTTTCACATTCAGTTCATATAGGCATAACTCTATTTTTATTTACAGAAATCTCTCTTAAAAAATATGATTAATACTCGCTGTCTTGGAATTTTGAATCGATGCGTAAAATACAGGCTTAAACTCCAATATAAAATAGAAGTGATTCTATTTGTTATGACGGTGGATAAAAAAATAAAAAGACAATAAAAAGCCACTGTAGTCGTTTATTGAAAGATCCATGAATCTTATGTGACCATAAAGGTAATATCAGACGACCGCAACCACATTTTGTGACCGTAATATAAAAGTACGTACAAGAAATATTATGTTTATTGAAAATAATATTTTCATGATTTCTACAAAGTTGCCTGCCTTTAAAAATGATAATACGCATTTTCGAACATAACATTGTAATAATGAAAATTCTCAAAAGAAGAATTCTCAAAAGAATACAAACGATTAAAGATGTTGACTTTTTAAAGAAAAAGACCATTTGTTGCGTTGAATTAACCATCCGTGCACAATTAAATTCATAAAAATAAAGCAAAAGGAAATAATTCACTGCAGAATTAGGTCATTCGATGAGACCACAGTTGCTTGTCTTTCACGTTGTTTTGTGCACTCTGCAGAAAACATTGAGCTTTTTTTTAGTATTCATAAAAAATTATATACAATTTTTTTCCATGAACATTTAAAATTTTCTTTTCATATTCTCTCCCCTCACCCAATCCGGAAACTTTTTCCCATCTCGTTAAGCCGTTATTTCGTAATGCGCAGCTAACTGATTTACAACTTTCAATATACGTATTTTCCTTTTATGATACACTCTCCTCATGTTTTTTAATGTTGACGGTAAAAAATATCGGGGTTTATACCTTTTGTATCATTCTTTGCGAAACTTGACCATAATTTAAGTAAAATAACATTTCTGAATAAAGAAATTATACAAACATCAATAACTTTAATCATTAGTAATTTATGTATTCTTACTAATTTTCACTTGTCATTCCCGAAAATACAGCCCAATTTTTGGAATACCGGTGGATCGTAAATTTCTTCAAAATATTTTTACGGAATCGATATGAGAATCCGCACCCATACGTCATGTATAAGTATATAGGCATACATAAATAAAAGAGCACTACTCAAGTAGTACTTTAAAGTATCCAGAGAGTATCCTCTTCTCTATATGTCCAGGAAGTCCAGAACATTTCCTGCTTTTGGAAAAGTAATTTTCCTGAAATGTAACGAACCTAGAGGATAATACGTGCAGGGAATAGAATATTTACCCTCATGATTGCTATATCACAGAGAGACATCAGCATCACGATTTAGAGAATAATTTTGTCACGAAGATTCAACTGCGCACGTTCGTTTTGCACTCATACGTGATGTGAAAATAAAACCGTAGCAATTAAAATGGAAGGGATGCTTTCTCAACTTCACAGTTTTAGCGATCATGCTTTTATTATTTCATCATCAAAAGTATGCATAAATTTTCACTTAGGAAGTGTTTGTTTTAGAGTTATTTTATATAAGGGATACGTTCTGAAATGAATAATATATTACTGGAAGTAATTTTATTGTAGTAAATTTGGAGTCAACTGGTCGATAATCACTTTCTCGTATCCCATATTTGTAGCTGTTTGCAGCTGCTGGCTCTTAACGGAATATCCCCAGAGTACACATGATTTAGAAAAATTGCTAAAGGTTAGATTGTGGAGTGACATTGTTCGAGATGCTCTTAAGCTCACTTCATTGCCAGCTTTGGTAGCAATTCTAGCAAATTGGAATTGTACGATCGACCAAATTCTTCTACTCCTGTCGATAACACCCCTCCAAGCAATTTCCAGAAAAGGCTATAGCAGATTAATATCGAATCAGGAGCGTGTTTCTATACCACTAAGTAAAAACAACGTTCCGATTTATTTAGTTTCTGATGGCTGCATTAAATAAATAAAAAATTCAATTCTATTTGATCCAAATTTAATACAATCCATTGAAAAAAGTTTGCAAAATAAATATAATGTAGAAAGAATATACGTATTCTTATTTTGCAAACATGAATCTATGTTTACGTCAAATGTAAAAGTTATTTATATCTCAAAAATTTGAATCTTAAAGGATTGAAGTTGAAACGTTTTGAAGTGTGTATGAAATGACTTTCAAACTTTGAAAGATGACACTCGTGTAACATAATTTCGCCAATACGTTTGCGCTATTTCTCTTACATTTCCATGTGTCTTGGATAAGTCACAAGCAATTTGTCACAAGATATTTGTTTTATCACATATTTCCATAACTGTCAAGAATAAAATGAAGACATTTCTATCCATATAAAAATGGAAATTATTAAATAATATTCTGTAAAATGAATAATGAATGATTATATTATTGCTGTAGAAGAAGACTTGAAGAAGTGTTTGAATATGAAAGTGACCCACATCTGTAAAAATGTCAGTCACGTGGTTTTAATAGAATCGATATCTAAGGTCCATCTAAAGCCCATTTATTGACACAAGGGATTAGAAATCGGAGGGTTAAGGGAATTCAGGAATACGATCGAAGAACTTCATCTATCTTTTTTCCACTCACTTTTCCCTCCAGTCTAAAAAAAATATCCAGTTATAAAATGAAATAATAATTTCTTCAAATATGTACTTTTTTATTTCTATATTCTCATTCGTATTTTTTTTCTCGTTCTTGTCTTTTTAACGACCAAACATGTAATATGTATATAATTATCTATATTAAAGTTTATGTGGAATTTATTGATAAAATATTCATAATATATGATTGAAAAAGTTTGCTATCTTTAATAATATTTCTTTCAGTATTGCATTATCTTGACTGGTAGGCGCGCCTTAGGCATGAAGAGGCGAACAAGTGAAAACAGAGTGTTTTAGTCAGACACGAGGGACTTTTTCAGTAGAAAAGGTAGTTTTACTGGGTCGTCTCGATCGCTTCGAGTTTCCAATCATTTCTAATCTCAAAAAGGGGGTCTTACAACTTTTCGTAATAGAAAAAAATAAAAATAGTAATAATAATATTAAAACTAATAAAAATATTTTATGCAAAATGTTAAACCTATATTTATAATTGTTAAAAATATCACGAAAATGTCTAAATGATATTTCTTGTTTATTTGACTTGACATCAGAGGAGTTGACTCTCACCTCATCATCCGTCATAAATTAATTATAACCAGCATTGCAAATAATTTGCGAGGTTGTTTTATTGGTAAAGGAAACTTGTTGGTGCATGAAATGTCAGTAAGTAAGGTAAGTACTCGGGTCTCGGAGTAACCAATTAAGATAACCGAGGAAGGAAACAGACACAGAAGCTCTGGCTTTGGCTTCTTGCTCGTCGTTTCCAGAGCTGACAAGCTTCGTGTAAACGCACCAGTATGTAAACGATAGGACATGTGATAGGATAGCGTAGACCACTCGTATATAAATCGATTCATTATACTTCCCTCTTTTTCAAGTTTTATGGACTATTGATTATTATCGTTTACTTGTGTTGGTTTATAGAACCAGCGTTAACTAGGCCCCTCCCTTTTTCTTGACGCCCTATTCTTCGCGGATATTTTACTGTCTTCAACGCGTGTATTATCGATTATAGCTTTCAAGCCAATCATACTTTGGTACTTTTCTAAATTTAAAATAACAAGAATTTATAACATATTTTCTAATCAATTAAATTTTCCTTTTGTTTCAGGTATGTTCCTGTCACATTTAGATGCAATCAATGAAATGGTACGTAAGAGGATAAATTATGAACGTATAAAATTCCCTAGTTACATTTCCTTTAAAATTTCAAACACGACTCTGTACGTTACACCCAGTAGATTTCATGCGGTAAAAGCATTCTTCTTTGCAGGCTTGAGAAATCTTATCCGCATCGCAATGGGACATCCTTCAAGGGACTTTGTCCCTTGGGATTTGTATGAAATAGAGTCACTTCCAGACTTTCATGCTTTTCGCTCTTTTATGCTTTTACTTCTTCTCTTTTCTTGAGAAAGTACGTAGATGTAATTTTTTCTTTTCATACATCTTCAAAAGGCTTCTAAGAAACTCTAATAAAATCTTGTCTAATAAATCATGAAAATAAAATTTCACTTAAACTATTATTATCCAAAGGGACGCAGGTTTACTCAAAAAGTTATACACACAGGAAAAAATGATCTCTATATTTACGTCTTATATTCCCCTGGGCTACATTTCCATTTCCTTATATATTTTTTTATTTTACATGTAGTATTTATGTATACTTTTATACATGCATCCTTTTTTCCTGTAGTGAAAAAAGTTTCAAATGATCAACCCGATTTTTTCATTATTATTATCTGCAGATCTCATTTTTATTTCTAAATTGGCTTAAATCGAGTTTCTCCTTCTCCTGAAATATGAAATTGAATTTCTCTGATAAAATATCTGTCACAACTCTGCTCTTTATATCTTTGTGCCTTCTTCATAAAGGAATATCAAACACAGCACGTGCTTTATGAAATACATTATGAAATTAAATCTGACATGTTAAGCGAAATTAGCCATCAACAAAGTTCCTTCTCTTGAGAGGTACACCTCTCATGCTAGAATGGTTATATGAATCCAAGGAACATCACGAAAATGTTTCTTATATTATAATTTTGCATTTCATACTCTACTAACGAAGTCAAAACATATTTCTTAAAATGTTTTGCAACTTTAGTTTGCAATGAATTCATGTTACGAAGTATTACTTTCACAAAAGTAACTTTAGTCTTGCCTCTTATCTAAACGATATTACAAAAGCTTACCTTGCAGCTTTTGTAATCCGTTGAATTAGAGAGGATGGACAATCTACCAGTTTATGAGCCACCCGTACGTAGATATAAAATGGAGTGAACTATCATGAGTTTTTTACTAGTTTCTTACGAGCCTTCTCCTGGAAGTTGTTAGTGCATGGCACGTAGTTGGATAACGACGTTGGTGGTACGATGATGCATCGGCATGGTCAGTAACGATCTGCGACAAGTTTTCCGCTATGGTAGTAATGAGGATTTGTCTTCCTACCTAGGTCACCAACATCGAAGTTTACACTAAGTCTAATCAGAGAAGCGGACTAATTAGTGATTACTAGTTAATTATCGACTGAACACGTTATAGTTCCTTTTCTATAAGGTCAATAATAATATATCTTTCTCTTGGATTCCTTCAACTCACACTCCTACGTTTTCTATTGCAATATTCGCTAAAGATAATACGAGACAAATTCAATAATTTTAATAAAAACTAACATTTTTTTAACACTTCATAATTCGGTTAACGAACGAGAAAAGAGATCCTTCATAAAAATATAACAAGGGTTTGTAATAAAAACATGATTGTTGACTTTTCATCCACCTTTCAAAACACGATTGACAAGATGTGCCAGCAACCTAGCAAAAATTGTTTTCCACTTCAATTTGTGGATCTTCACGAAGCTGAAATATTTTCTAAAATTTGACACAGAATCTACTAAAATGTTCTTTCTTCTGAACTCTGAACCCCCGTCTGTTATCACTCAAGTCAGCTACAAATAGGACAGCGTCACGCAATATAATTATTATTAAGGAGCTATACTCACTAAGGGTTGGTTAATTTTCAGCGACAATTAATCTCTCGGAATTTTTGCCACAGATGTCCGATATGAACCATTTATTTAAAGCGAAGGGTGCGTTCTGACGGGTTCGGAATTTTTTTGGCCCAGTTAGATGATAGAAAGATGCAGGAGAAAGAAATCAGTATGACGTATTGAAAACGAATGACCTACACCTGCGAATATAAAAATCGATTCTGAAACTGACTACCGCTCTGATCATGTTTTTAAATTGGCTGTAAATCAGATACAGGGGACGATTCAGCTCACGTGAAGTAATTTGTGAAGAGATCGTCTTGCATACTTCGAAATTTGAGCGTCATCATTAGTGAAAATGTAAGCACGAAATTTTCCTCCTTCCATCGTTTCATGAAACTGACAAAGTGAATTAACTTGACAAGACTCACATTTCACTAAAGGGAAAGATTATTAATTATTTCATAACTTTCAGATAAGATGGCTTCTTTACTTAAAATAAAAAATTTTTCATTTGTAAGTGTATTGTAAGTATATAAGTAAGGTTTTTATTGCTAATTTTTATTTTAATTGATTTTAATGTCCTTCGAGGAAAAAGTATTGAATTTTGCTTTTTAATGTTATGTAGCTAAATCAGGTGGCCTGTGATCGTCTCGCATATTCTCGAAGGCACGCTTCTTGACGTATAAATTTGATGAATGCGAGGGCAGAAGCTTGAGCATTTAATTTCAATTGTTCGTTGCCAATAAATTCATCGTATTAGGCAATCCTCGTCGACAAACAATGAGCAATCTCGAATTAATACCACGATTTACAGTCGATCGAGGGTCGCAGAACTACCTTCAACCACGAGGAATATTAAACGACTATCATGTTTTTTTCGCATTCATTCAAATCGTATTTTATTTATGCTGAGATATGAAATACTTACGATTGACTAAACGCCATTTAATCCCCAGAAAAATATTGAATTTATGAAATTTAAAAATATTTATCGATAGTTCGTATCTTTCATTTAATAATACTCAAGTTAAATATTGAAACTTGGTGATAAAATTTTCGGCGTCCTTCGCGTTTCAAGAAATTTATTTTCAAATATTATCTTGAAAAATTAAGAAAGTGAAATCGTTTTTTGAGATTCTCAACATTAATTCGAGTCCGAATAGAAGATTGTATACCTGATACTGGTGGTTTAGATCTGGAGACTAATATATTTAACACTTCCAACCTGACAGGCTACTTTAAAATATCTTAGCTAGCATTAGTCATAAGTTGTTCTTATAAACGGGTTGTAAACTATATCTCATTTCCGTTAATGCAAGGCCAATTCATCTAACTTGCAACAAAGTAATAACAACAATGTTGTCAGATTTTCATCTCCCTCCGTGCTTGAATAAATTTTTTCCTGTCATTGTGATTTATTAATATAATGTCTGGATTAGATTTTTACGCTTGGTGAGTTGAGTGAATTTATCAAGGGGTTGGGAGGGAATAGGAGGATCACTATGATGAATAACGTGCTGCTGTTTATCTGCTAGACTAGATGCAGTCTTGCACATTCAAGACGGCCACGTTTCCTTGACATTTTGCCAACGCCGAGTAATAATCGCGGCAACAGATTTCCAATAAATTAATCTGAAATAAAAAATGTAATCACACATTTTACATTCTATTGATTTTCTATTAATTTAAGAAATGATATTTTTTAATATAATTTTAAGAATCTGTGTTCTCTTTTCAATGCATTTCAAATCTCAGTGGAATGACATTGATTGAAATAAGTTGATCGATTTCTATCTATTCGCATTTCAAGTTCTTTTTTATCGATTTTGAGCATTACTGGAGAATGGATAAAGCTTTGATGACACTAATATTAGTTTCATACAGCTATTCAACATTTTTTTGGCATATCAATTACTCTAAATTTGGTATCAGATATTTAATTAACTGACGTAACCTGATTTAATGTGTTTAATGTGCATGTTTGTAGCCCTTATAATTGGTTGATTAATGAAACTCCCGTTTGTCAATAACCATCAATCAATTCTATGCTCACTGAAGCCATTCATTTAAGATCGTTAGGGATTTGCTTTTTTATTCTCTCGTCTCTCGTGGGCCATAGTTTAGCCTTGAAGGTCGAAGAAATTATGTGTATCAATAACATTTAATCAAAAGACTAAATAGTCATTGAAATATTACACCGAGTAATTGATGAATATATCTGACGATCCAATCCTCGAAGTACAAAATCAAAAAATTTAACGATCTTCAATTAATCTAAAGAACTGAATTAAAAAAAAGTTTAAACAATTAACAGTTAAAACAGTTAGAAACTTATTTACGGGTCTAAACTAAAATATGAACTTTGACCGTTATCATTAAGGAGAATAAATTGACCTAGAATAATTTCAAGTTTCCGGTTACAAAGTCTACAGGATTTATAAGCTTTCGCAAAGTAGGTTTGATAATATGGTTATCAAGGAATTTGAGAGATTCTCAATATTAGTAACCTTAGGTGCAAGGAATCACGTTTCATATCGTTAATACGAGTCTAATCTAACTTTATGTCGTAAACTACACATTTAATGAACGCACAGACTCCACCTACCTTTGTCGAGGATGAATACAAGATGTTCAGAACTAGGTCACTTCTCCATGAAAAAAGGAGAGGAAGTTGTCCTACTCAAAGAGCTGAAGTTTCGTGTAGAAAACAGAACCAGTTTTTTAAATATTTTTTTTCTCATTTCCTTTAACTAAAAAGCTGGCTTTCCTTAGTGTGATTCCCCAAGGACTCAGCTATCTTTATCGACAATATTTACAAATTTTTCTTCTAGGAAACATAAATTTTAATTAGTGTGTTTCAGTCGATCATTTGCTAATTGAACTCGTTGAAATAATTATTATGATTATTACACAAACTGAAATGTGTCTTGATTTCTCGCATTCTAAACTAATATATAACATTCCATACAATGTGGTGGTTAAATTATATGTAGTCATTATCCTGTATACGAAGGCATTTATAAAGGCATACCCATTGGCTTAGCTTGTAGTTGACTTCAAAGCGCTCTGCGCTAGTTAAGTTATAGCAGCTAATATGGAAACTTTGTGCGGTCAGCCGTGAAAATGGTTATGTGGATTTTGTGCCATTAACTTAGCAAAGCGTTAAATGAAAAATATTGTCATTCTTATTCAATTCGGAAGCAAAATTAAATTTTACTGTAACGACCTATGCAGGCGTGGAATTCTTTTTTATTAATAAAACTGAGAGTTTTATTAAAATTCTGAATAAAGTAGCTGCTTTTAGATTAGTTCATTCCTAATTGGCATTTTCCTGCAAACATTAAATGTTTAATATTCATGTAATAAACTGCAATATTATCTAATGATCTGAAAAAATAATGTTACGCGGCAATGGCGTAAATAGTTAACTGAAATTGCAATGTGCGAAATAGATATTCTGGTAACACAATTCTATTTGAAATTGGTTCTAGTTACATATTACAAGGTTTACGGCTATGAAAGCACCATACTATGGAATTATGGCTTTCCGCAATTACTCACTAACCATTTTCCAAAAGCAAGGTTTTGTTGGTTGTAATATTGTATTACAACATTTATGGTATACTTTTGAAGGTTAAAACTGATTAATTAAATATTTAATATTGATAAAGAAATTTTCAAATACATACTTCGCAAAACTTTTGAAATTTTATTGACCCACTTTTCTGTTTCGATATTATTTGAGATGTCTGTGAAATGTGTAAACACTGGTAAGGTATAAAGTGAAATGATTTTCCTCCTATTGAGTAGCGCGGTAAGACGAAAAGCTACACCCGACCCAAGAGGAATTCGAGAAGTAAAAATCCTCTTGAGATTCGTCGTGGTCGTTGAACACGAATTCCTCCTTCTTTTTCTTCACATTTCTTTTTCAACCAACTGTTCGAGGAGAATTATCTGGGCTCAGCAAGCACCACGGGACTAGTTCGCAATCAGCTTCGAGGTCCATGATACGTATCGTCATATTCCACCTCATTGTGTTCGGAGCATTCCATGCCCGATTTACATCACTTACAATGTTCTTGTGTAGAAAAATTTATTTATAAGCTCTCCTCGAATCGATTCAGGACATCGATGAGATTAAACTAACTTGATCTGATTCCACTTCCTTTCAATTGAAAACCACCTTATCCTATTCATTTCTCAACGAGCTTTGTTTCAAATCCTTCTTTAAATTTTTAGAAAGATTACTATTTTTCATTTGATTTAGGAAAAAAAAAACAAATAAAATAATTAAATATAACTGAAAGGGAGTTAAAGGCTTTCATTACAACATTTTGTTTAGTTTGATATTGACAAAATGGTAAAAGCCACTTCAAACACGAGCTTCTAATATATAGTGAAGAGGTATTTATTTGCACAAACTTAAAATAATGGACAACCTTTATTGAAACAAATAATTACATCTCGTTGACCTGTTCACTCTGAATAATCAAAATGATGATTTGTGATTCACCTGGTGTTTATATCGAGTCATGACCTAAATGTAAATTCAAGAGCAGCAATTAAAATCTTCATGGAATTTCAGCTACCCCAAAATTGTTTTCAAATTCGAAAACATATTTCCGTTTCCGAGCGCAAAATTATGTAATCGATGCGCAGTTAAACACTTGAAGATTTTTATGCGAGAAAGCTTTTAGCTTTTGTCATTTTCAAAGGGAAAGCTTTTAAAATCTTCTAATATTTAAAATGAGAAAATATTTTTGCTAGAATGAACCTTTATCAACGTTCAACTGATGCAACTTATTCAATCTGAAATACTGTCCAGATACAATTAATTCACATCGTCCGATCGGTTAAACCATCAAGTTCATATTCTCGAAACTCGGAAAATGAAAATCCGGATAGTAAAACTTGCGGACGTCATATATTGTCACGCTTGTATGGTTTCATAGTCTCTGTGCTATAATCATGAAAGTGCACTTGGTCGAATATACAAAGAGATTACACTCGATAGCTACTCATTCGTGAGGTCAGCTTACTCGTGGACTTATGAATGAAAATGTATATGAACGAATCGACTCATCAAGTACAAAATTATGAAAGCGGACCGCTAATCGCCAACGCACTGAAAATCCAACTGTGAACAGATTGCATTTATTTCAAAGAAGCAAAAGCTATAAAATTACTTAATGTTTTACGGTATCCCTTACGAAAGCCAGTAAACATTACAGTACTATTAGATACCACGTTATTATTTACTTATTTATTATTATTTACTATTATTTTTCTGTCATAGAAATTCTATGTCATTATTTCCAAACTTTTTAGTCGTATCAGTAATAATCTCTTATTGCTTCTCTAAATCTTTAAACCTTCAAATTGCAATTTTCCATATTGATCTCGAGCTCATGCTTTTATTAATCTAGAATATTTTTTTCCTCAATAACTACCAATTTCATTTAATTGAACGCATTAACTAATTGCCTCTTAGAGAATTGCTCTGATATCGACCACATCATACAAACTGTTCAATTGAATGATAAACTCTTTTTAATCCGCTTTCTAACCATATTCTATATGAAAGATAAAAATATAAAAAGATCCTTGATTCTCGAATTAAAAAAAAAACCTCTTTTCTAAAGTATCTTGTCATTTTTTAAAACTAATAATGAATTTTCCTCCTCTGTTCGAAATATGGGAGAAGGTGTCACGTTTCCCAAAAGAGATCGTTTGAGTTTTAATTGCATTGAACTTTAATGATAACCTAGAATAACATTAAAAGTCATAAATTTTCATATATAAAGAAATTTAAGCTTTTTAACGCATTAAACTACAGCATAATAGTTAAAGTGCGAGTATAAGAAGTGCATTGAACCAGAGCTCAGTCACTTACGATACGCCCGCGTTTGTGTGTTCCGGAGAAGGACACACAGTTTGAATCGTAACGATAGAGGACTCGTCTAGCTAGACAATTTGTTACTTCCTTATCACTCGACCAACTCTCTCTTACTCTGTTTCTTTCAATTCTCTCTCTCGTACCTTACTATCACAAGCATTGCCGTCAATATTCGGGAACTTCTCACTTTCTATCAATTGACTATTGTATATTATTTCCAACAATGAAACATATCTCCATAAATTAAAGGAACACCATTCTTTGAGTCGGCCTAATACATATTGATTGAATCCCATCACTAAAATTGTAGAAATGCGGTATCAAAGGCTTCCTTTGGGAATTAGAATATATTAGAGTAAGAGAAAAAAGGGAGAGAGAATCGGACGATTAAGAAAAGGATCTTCCTTTTTTTCCATCCATGATGGTAGAATTAAATTCCGAAATTTGAATGTAAATTCTTATATCCCAGGATAAATGAGAATTTCCAGGCTTGAGGGATTTGGGGACCAAAGTGGCACCGGAAATTCTATTCGCGGCGCTAAACCACATTCCAAAGATTTTTATACACTTTTTTTTGGTTGTTTTGTTGTTTAGTCTTTTTATTTGTTTCTAGTGTCGTATGAGAGTCAACTAAGAAAGACTGAATGCACAAGGCGAAATGTCGCGGAGTTATTAATCACCACCATAATGGGTGGTCATATATCCGGGACAATATACGGTCGTATTAATTCCCTACTACTCCACCTACTCAGCAAGAGAATCCACACCGTTGTCCGCCATTATGTAGATAGTAAAACGAGCTGAGAGTTGGACATGCTCAGCTCGTAGCCGTTTTGATCGTAAGTAATAAGCCCACTGCGTTCATCGCAGCCTCTCTTTTTCTGCCGCTTATCCTCGCTTTCGTAAACCGCTTTGTCAATATGTGCATCCCGAATGCAGAAAATAGCAATTTCATAAAATTTTTATGTTCGCTTTTACTCATTTCGCAATAATTTGCGAGATGAGCATATCTGTTTTATGTATTTAGATTGACGTTATGCTTAATATGATTCGAATAAATAAACTCAAAAACCTGGACCTTATTCGAGATTTATTTTTTTATCTACGATTTTTTGATGAATTTTGAAATAAAGCAAAATGTCGCTATTTTAAGTTTAAATGTGTGGTGTTCGGTTTCCTCATCATGTCATGCAATTAGGAGGTTTATCTAGCATAACTTTAGTCGTTAGCTTAACATTTCTCTCCCTTGGAAGCCATGAATAGAACTGAATTTCGATCAAAGCTCGACGTTATTAGTCGAAGTCAGTCGATATTATTAGTGTAACGAAGCATCGTAATCATCACTGAAATTATACCTGTCTTGAAACCAAGCTTCTTATTTAAACATCTTGAGTATTAAGTCATAATGTGGTTAATTAGTGAGAACCAGAACCGGGAGTAGAGCGATTCGATTAATTTACCACCTACGCTTTATTCGGTAGTGTCCGACGTCTTCCTCGGAGCTAACAATATATATGTACAATAATTATCATGATATTATTGTCCCAGTGTGACGATACGATCCCACCTAATGAATCAAAATTAACATAATTAACAACCTCGTTATGCGAAATTCAACCATATTTTGTTACTGTGCTCGATTATGGCCTTAACTATAATTAAAGTTGCATTACCACAATGAGACCGAGGTTACACTATAATATATACATTTTATGTTAAATCCTCTAATTTATAATGCTTAATTTGCAAGCTTTGCATTATTGGATTCAGATATTATGCCAACAAGTAAATTCCGATGTTTAGAATTTAATTTCACGAATGATAATATAGTAAAATTAATGTCCTCATATATTTATCATTTTAATACTAATCTATTTAAAACATTTTTCCAAATAGTAAATGTTTCTGGACGAGTTAAATTAAAATCTGGCAACTGTTTTAAAGATTTAAATAGAAGTGCTAATTCATATTTTCGTAAATTTCATAAATAAGAAAAATTTCATATTCTTGAATTTAAAGCTTCAAAGTTGAGATGCTTACAACTTTTCAAGTGTAAAATCAAATCGGACGTTAAAAGAAAAGCTTATATGTACTTAACCCATTTTATTCGCGACATAATAAAATTATTACATACTCTTTCTGGAATTTCAAATACTCCTTAGATTTTTATCAATCTACAAAAAATCTTTAATTTTCTACTAATCGAAAACCCCTCTATTATTTTAAAAAATGATTATAGCTATAAACTGAAAATACTTGAACAGGTATTTTTCTTTCTGTTACAGGTATAGTACATTTATCTTCATGAAGAGATTTTTAAGGAAGACTTGCATTGGTATATACAATTCACATGGCTTAAAATGGATTTTCTTCATGAACTACAAGGAACCTCACTCAGCCCCTATCCTCCTCATAGAACAAAAATTTCTTATCATCCTCTTCCCAAAACTTCTAACGAAGGTAAATCAATTAAGAAATTATATAAATTGATCAAGTAATGTAAGTTTGTACGAGTGAAAATATAAAAAAAAAAGAATTGAGGGTTTATATCAATTAAATGCTGCTTGGAAGAAAATTATTTCATTTACCTTAAGTGAAATGGATTACTGGTATAGTTATAGCTAATACCTTAATTGAATTTGGAGTTTCAGTCGAGTTAGAGTATTAGATATCAAATTAATAACTACAGAACCTATTAACTTAATGTAATTTTGAAGAAAATAAAATCGTTTGTTCGTAAAATATTGAATTAATAGTAATACCTTATACGGAAAAGTAGAATGGGTGAAAAAGGGAGGTTGGAAAATAGTGTGGAGAATGGGATAGGAAAATGATTTCTTGTGAGAAAGTGAGTGAAAAGTTTACGAAAGGTGAAAAAGATGAAAATTCTATGTTGCACTTGAAATATGAATAACAAAATATTTAATATTGAAAAATATATTACGTTGGAATTTATATTTTATGAATATTAAACTTAACGTCAATTTCTTTAATGTACGTTCGATTATTCTCCACCACAAGGTGTCTATGTCTGATCGCAAATTTTCCCGTCCATCAGTGACACTGAAAGCTTGGGAACCATTTCCAGGGACGAGAATTTCTATTCAACGTTGGCGTTTTCCTCTGGATGAGTTACCTATCCAACATTCCGTTAGAAATTTTTGCATTCTCAAGACCCACCCTTCTTCTTGGGTTGACGGCGGTCTCGCAGATCGATAGGTCGACTTGTTGAAAGATTTGTCTTACCCTAGCCTGGATCGATCGGTTCACAGTAATTTACAACTAAGTTTCCAATTTCCCGTTGAATTAAAACTTTCTCCACCTTATTAGTTTTAATACTTACCCCAGACAACTTTTCTCATGTTGATATTAAAAATTAAAAAAAAACTCAACACGTCGAAGGCGTGGGAGATTCTCATTATATTATGGAAGAAGAAACAATACTTGAAATTATTATATTTATATATAATTATAAGTTTAAATGAACAACGTTGACTCGCTTGTCTCGAGAAACTTGAAAGTGGTGAAAGGAAACTTCATTAATTTGGGATAAAGTATACGTTCTAACTCTTTCTTGTGCAATTCTGGTTCTCTGAAAGTTTCGGAATATCAATTGATGTTTCAAAATAATGAGAGTTCAAAATTGAGGCTTAATTTTCAGACAAGAAATTTCTGAAACTAGAAAATGTTTGCAAAATACACATTCCTTTATCAATTATGAAATTGATTTAAGACTTTTCCTTATAATATTGAATTTATTGTCTAAGTAGTTGTTTTGATTAAGTCTTTGAGGTTAAATTTACTCGCTTTTGAGCGAACAAAGCCTGAATGCAACACTTACTAATTGTTAAGCGTGTTTCGGGTTTCTAATTGAGAAGTTAGGGCGTAACGAGGACTGACACAATTTGACACGTAAAACGAGGGTCGAGGATGAGTTCGATTCTCTCTCAATATAGAAGTCATTGACCTTCTTCTCTATGTGGGCACAAGTTTTCGATACTTGAGTTGTCTATACTTTATTGCAATTCAATGACTTAGTAAACTCACCCTCTTCTCAAACTTATTTGTAGTTTTACACCTCTCGCTCGATCGAAATCTTTCTAAATAATCTAGATTTATTACAACACTAATAAAAAGTATATAAAAACATTATATTTTTTGTATGTCAACGATTTTTTTGTTTATTCAAGCTTCTACTTGAATAAACACCGAAAATTAATGAGGATGAATTGTTTCATGAAGAATTAGATTTATCTCAAATTTAAAAGTCACCTCATTTACTGGATGTCGCAATTATAGTAAATTCTATAGCATAGATTAGAAGAGTTAACTATAATAATTATTATTGCTCCTAATGTGGGAAAAGTTTGCCGAGTTGCAGTAAAGTTCTTACAGCGACTATTGATTGAAACGATTGAAACTTGTGACTGACAATGAATTCATCCAAGTATGTGTACTTAAGACGACATTAATATCAGAATGCTTTCACCATTATATTTCTGCAAGCGCATTACAAGTTTCTCTCTATATCATATACTAATTTGAGTTTCTGCTAACTTCGTTGCAAACTCGTTATGCCAAGGAAGGTAGACCTTTAATCCAATGCTTCACTTCGCTGGTGAAAAGGGAATAAAATCTCTTTTGCAAGAGAGCCTGCCCTTATTTGTGGAATTAGTCTAAAATTAGTCCTGGCTGCCCTAATTAAAGTTTGACTCAGACTTTTTGTTTATTTTTTTTCATAACTTCGAGGCCAATCCATTTTCTGGAACTGCTTGCTACATATTTTATTTTAAATCTAAATATTCATGTATTTATATATTATTAAAGTAATTAATGTTTTTATATTAAAGCGTTTAAGTCAATAGACGGTGAATTGAAAATTCTTAAAAAATAGTCTTGAAATTGTGAGTGAACTTCTAGTTATTGGACCTTTTACGGCATGACTGAATTCATTCATTTACTTTGTGAAACGCTTTCCGTTCAAAAGTTATTGAGAAATTTTCATTTTCCCTTGAAAGACTTATGAAAAGTTTTTTATTATACTTGATGTTAATTAAATGTCATGACTAAAAGTTATTATCCTATGTATAATACTTTTAAAATTAATTTCGTGTGTTTTATTTATTTTTTCTTATTCCTGTATTCTTTTTCACGGTTGAATTATGAAAGTAATTAAAAAGTCGTATTACAAGCTTTATCGCTGAAAATAAAAAATAAAAATTTCTGAAACTTGTAAATGAATTGTTTGGCATCCTTGAACGACAAGAATGCGGTTTAAAAGAAAATGGGTTAAGATATGGACACTGTAGGCCCTTGATGTTACTTTAGCCTTCTACTTCCTCATTTTCTTCTTTCTTTCCTTTCTTTTCTTCTTTTTAAACTAGGAAAATTACGAGCACTTTCTTAGTTTTATAGTAGTTTATAAGAGACAAGAAAGCTTTGCCTGAACAAGATCGTAGGACTCGCTTAAGTTATTGTACACGAGAAACACTCGATTCGAGATAAGAACGTCGTTTCTTTTAATTTTACATAAATAATATACATATACATCCGAGTAATTAAAAAGAAAGAGTTTTTCTTTTTAAAACAATTAAAATTTCAGTTATATAAGTTGGTCTTTAATTTTAATCAATCTTTTAATTGATATTGTTATCTGTTTTTATATCAAAACATTTGAAAATAGATCTATGTAACATTTAATTGAGATGATTAGAGTATGTTGTAAATCCAATTTTATTTTTTGAATGCCGCAGTGGTATACGTCAAGGGAATGAAATATGCAAGTCCTGGCTACCAGTCAATCAGGGGGCTGCTTTTTAAATTGGCTTATCTCTGATTAGCTGGTCAGTGATGAAAACCATATATCTTACAAATCTCCATGAAAACAAAGAATAAATTGCATAATTCAAAAACGTTTTGTAGGTTCATTGAACTCGACAAAAAACATGTTTTACGAATCTTTCACTGAGAATTTCTGGGATAAGAAATTCATTTTATTTTCCTAAAATTTTACTTGATTTCTTTCGCATATTTAATTTGATCTAACCCCTAGTTACTGAACTAAGAACATACATTGAGAGAAATCTTGAATACATTTCTTCTCTACTAAGTTTATAGAATTAAATTTAGAAAAGTGCTCTTTCCTCTTAATCATAAAAATTTCATTCACAGCTAATTCAATTTCACAGCCAGAAGCGCAAGTAGAAAATGCGCGTTATAGTCAGACGCGATATGGATCTAAACGTCGAAAATTCTACTCATTTATTAAACGAATACTGACCTATTCTAGCAAATTAGTATCAAATTTATCTAGATCTATTTCGACTTCCGATCATTAATGTTGATATTAATCAAACTTGATGGCCGGAGATGGAAAAGCTGTGAAAGTTTTACTAATTTTTGCGCAAGAAGGGAAGGAAAATATCGTCTAGCTCTCGTAAATCATCTTTAAATCAGAGGGTTGGGAAGTAAAAACCGAGGAAGAGGTTTAAGTTGCTTTATGATAACATTAAGATTTCTTGGACTTATCTCACCATTTTTTAGTATACTTGAATGATGGTTTTCTAATTACTACAAAAAGTGCACTCTTATTATAATAAATATAGTAATAATGACATTTAAATTAAAGAATAATAATCATTTAAGTATAAGAAAAGTATTTCTTTATTTAATGAGTTTTCATTATTTTAAATTGCTGTGAATTTCACTTATTTTTACCATTTCAAGATTACACCTTGTACGAGAAAAATTAACATTCCTCTCTTTTGCTGGAAATGAGATTCATTAAAACTTTGCATTACTTCAAGAGTTTTTCGTTAAAACAAAAGACTGTATTAAAAAAGTTCTTTTAGAGGCGGAATTATTCATTGCCAAATTTATATTGTGATAGCAAATGAAGGAAATTTTTAATAATTTGAGAGATGAACAATTTCAGATACATAATCAATTTCGTTCATTCCTATAAATTATTTGAAAAATTGTCAACAAGATTGCAGAGTACATACAAAAAAATTGTTGAACATTCTAGAATTATGTTTGTAGAACAAACAGAAACAGAAATCAGTGGGAAAAACCTCACATGTTATGGAATATTTGTTCATAAATCAATGCGAAATTCCAGAAGAGGGAGAATAAGGAATGAGTTGTGAGTTATGAGGGGGAGAAATGCAAATGTTTAATAACGGCTTAAAGCGAGAAATAGTACGTTGCCAGGGAAAGATCCAGTGATTCGGACTTATAATGCAATTGTGCGACGCTTAATTTGATAAATTAACCTCTGGTCCCAGTCAGCAGAAGGGGTCCGTCCAGAGGACGGAGTCACTGACTAAACTGCCAGCAGGAAATCTCTTCAATCTGCTTTGATGCGCTTCGTTACGCGCGTTTGTTTTCTTCCGTCGAGCCCGACGATGACTTTCACGCCTCGACCCACAATGGCCTCCGTGACCCGATCTCCTAAATCTAAAAGTCATTTACCAACCACTTTACGC
>JAUEJJ010000017.1:6635614-6646626 GCA_032164275.1 Synergus coniferae | reverse complement strand
ATTTGAGAGTCATTTTCAATCACTTCAAGCACCTGAAATCATTACAATAATTTTCCAGATTTAATGAAAATAAATTATTACAATTTGAATTTTCGCTTCAATGTTAGAGTTTGTTTACTCTAAGAAAAGAAATTTAAATAATGCTCTTGAATCCACGCTTGGACATTTCAACCATAACACTGAGCGTTGTATCCTGGATTTAATTTTTCTCTCTGGTGGAAGTTCATAACCGACTCATTATTCATTAGCTCGCTGGAAATGTAAATCTCAACCTCGCGTTAAAAAAGTCACTTCATAACATTCTGACCTCAGTTATTTTATATATAAATAAATATGATATTTCATTTTTGTACCTTATAAAAACTATAAAAATGTGTTTCTTTTTTTCCTATTCATGTGCACTCTGCAGTGAACTTGTCATTGCATGCATACTCCAGAGATAAAATTCCCATTCATTCGTCAGATTTTATTTCTATTCGGACTATGAAGTCACTGTCAAGCGAAAACAGAACAATTCGCTATTGTAGAGTTCTTTTATTCTAAATATAACATATTCGTGATAATAGAAAGAAACTACGTGAAAAAAGTTAACGCGTAAATTAATGCTTATTTGTTGACAAAGGAGGATGAAAAATTGTGTTTCGTCAGCGCTTATATTTTATTGGAGTCTTTATAATTTTTATTGATGTTATTAAAGGCATGCATAAGTGAAAATAAATTCAAGTTTTTTAATTTATTTTTGCAGAGCTCTTTAGAAACGCGGTAGAGGCTGGACCTCTTGACATCGTGAAGCTTCGAAAAGGAGAAAAAATCTTGAACATAACATCGCAACTGCCGGCGAATAAGCCTGACGATCCCTACGTCCTGCAGGTAACGATGCACGTGCCTGATGTTTTGGGTGGAAGTTTCGTCTCTTCTTCCAATACTCTCAAGGTTTATTTCCAAGGTTTACCATGTATTTAACAAACAAAATTTGTAGTTATCGCATTTTTAAATTATCATACAGTGATTTCATTATTTTCATTTTTAAACATTAATGGAAATGCCAAAATCGGATTGGCAGATTCTTCTCATAAATATTTTTGTGAAAATGTTGACTTGTTCCCTCTTGTTCTTCTTAGAGCGTCCCCATAAGGGCGCTCTAAGAAGCTTACATTTTTTAAACAAATATGTATATTCTAGATTGCAAAGGAAAGAGTGAAAAAAAATATCCAAGATCCATAATATCCCTAGCTTGCACAAATGCACAAATACACATGCGTTATTAGTAACACATTTTTTTTATAATTTGTTTTTTTCTTTTTCCCTTGCATTTTTTATAATTCTAAAATATATTTCTACTACCCTTAACATAATATTTTTTAAATAAATAAATTTGCAAACGGAAACATGAAAAGAATATTCCATTTCTTTTGTTTTTTTGTTTATCACTTGAGACTTGGCGCGCTAAAGAGAATTTAGAAATGTAACAATTGCCGAGAAGATCATTAATTGAATAGCGGATTTACCTGGCTTAGTAAATCTACTACCTCTTTAATTACATAGGTTAACCATAAAGTTTTCAAGCCCTCAAGTTTTGGTTTACTCGTGGCTTCAAGCTTTGAGTATCCTTACACCCACAAAGTTACCGCAACTACACCTGATACTTGCAATTCAGTGTTTTTCGAGTAGTCATAGATACGTATTCTACTTAAAAATATTAACCTTTTGACTCCCGTTGACACAAATATGGGTGAGAGCACACAACTCCTTCACTAGTCAAAATTAAAATTAAAATTCTGAACTTTTGGCTAGCTTTTTTGTAATCCTCGCCAAGAGTACATATAGTTTATATTTTGATAACAAACCATTGGACAGGAGTCAAAAGGTTAACGGTGAACAATTAGTGTTCAGTATAAATGTTTAGTATAAATGTTTGCAGTATAAAAAATCTAATATTAATCAGAAGTCGTCCATATATTGCGTAACGCTTTTAAGGGAAAGAGGGGATTCAAGAGGTCCTATTATGGCCTCGTTAAGATAAGGGGAAGGATTTCAAGATTACGTAACATCAAAATCCCTTGAAACATTTTTAAATCCTACATGAATTGTATTATAATTTTAAAATCTTTTTTAAATCACTTAAAATCAATAAAATCATTGAAAATTCTATAAAATCTTGTGAAATCCCTTGAAATACAATGATATCTTTAACATCTTCCAAAATATTAGCCACAAATTACATACAGTTATTTTTCTCAGTAGATTAAAAACATTGTATTTAGAGTGAAAAAGGCAGATTAATAAAAGTTACGTAACAATAAAAAAAAGCGTTACGTAATTATTGTACGATCCCTAAGTATAAGTTACATTATACTGTCGAAAAAATCTCTACACTTAAATAAGATGATAAAGAAAGTAAATGACATTTAAATTTGTCAAATGTTTATCTTTTAATGGAGCTTTGATTTTCTTTGATTTATTTTCAAGGTTGTGGGTGCGCATCCTGCCTCTTCCGGCATGATTGAAGCGGATGTATTACGTACCCTGGAAAGGCGACTCACGACCTTGGAACGAGAATTACGAGTGCTTCAGGAAGCAGCCGCATCTGAACCTTGTAAACCACTTGATGAGCTCAAAGCACAAGTCGCAGCTTTTAAGAAGAAACTGGAAACCACCGAGCACCTCAGTTGGTTAGGTGTGTTTCCTATTCTCAAATTTAACTCACACAATTTTTTAAAAATACGAGACTACTTATTAAAAACATTTTATAGCTAATATTCGCTCATTAAGCCGCCATTTATAGAATCTCAAGTCCAATTCATGCTAAGAAAATTTAAAAGTCTTCAGAAGTTCTCAAGTTATAAATTAAATTATAAAGGCGCGCAACTTTCACGCTACCGCTTAAAAGCTTTCATTTCACAATTGAATTCGAATCTCCGAAAGAAACTCTGGAGCTCACGTCCTCTTGATTTGCAATTCAATCTTAATTTTTAACAGTTCTGTCAACAATTTATACAATTTTTATTTGTAATTTGAAAACCAGTTTCAGAGCACGTGGAAACTTAGACTGTCATTTTCCTCAAGATGAAATCATTTTTCAATCGTCCCTATCAAATTGATCTGACGCGAATGACGGATATATGAAGGAATAAACAAGAGCCTCTTGCCAGAATGCACATACCGGTGAATAAATATTTGTCCCTGCAAAAGGCATTCGCTCTATTCCTATCTTCGGGGACTTCGTCTAAACTTTCAAGTTTAAAAGCTGTGGGAATGCGTCTTTCGGAAGATCCTCGAACTTTACGGAAACTCGCCAACGTTTTTAAGAATATTCCTCATATTTCTATGACTAAAAATATAATTTTATCCTCAGACCTGAGATTCCTGGTGATTTTCCGAGAAACTAAGGATTCTCAGATTTATGGAACAAAATCTTGCCTCTTTATTCCACTTCAATTTTAATGATAGCACATTTTCTAATTAATTAAATAAATTATTATTCTTTCATAAATGTACTAGGTAAGATCCAACTTTATTTTAATTGACTTTCAATAAAGTTGAAATTATCTTTCTGATGTTACTTAGAAACGTAAAAGCCTTAATTAAGAGCTGCTTTCAATTTCTCTTTATGACTTTCTCTCAGTTTTTATTATTCTCATTAAGAAGTAATTCTCCAATACCTTCGAAATTAAAGAACTAAGTAAACTAGATATTTTATTAGTACATTTTTACTGTGCATTCCTGTAAGTGGAAATTTTTAGTTATCTATAGCTCAAGCAACATTTCTTCTGTAGAAAGTATTATAAATGCAAATGTAAGTGAATTTACATTTTGAAATATCATTTCATTTTTTTGTATTCACCTTTATTATAAAAACAACAATCTTGGCTAGATTGGAGAAATGATTAACATACCTGACACTATATTCTATGCTTATTACTTTGAATGGAAATCTAGGTAGTGTATTTCTCATGTTAATTACTCCTTTGGTATGAAAGAATACTTTGAAGATTTTTAAAAAGAATAGAGAGAATTCCATGTTGGCTTCATAATTAAAAGCAAGGAAAAATCAGGAAAAATATTTTTTTAATAAAATTAAAGCGAATCTCGAATATAGTCAAAAAATGTCTATTAAAGGTTCAATTATTATTTTACATCCAATTTCATGTTTCAGAGTATCTACTCTCAATATCTCTGATGAAATATTATCATTATATTCTCCTCTCTTATGCACTTTTTATTAATCTCGTCCCCTATTTCAGATATAATTTGTTCCACTCTATAAACTTTACGTGGGCTGGTGATCAAAAGCCATAATATCAATTTTATTTTATGGAAATGCTTTTATCTTCTTCTTGTCCACAGGCTTCTACAAGCAACTTCCGGAACCCATTTCATCGGAAGCTTGTCGCAGATTGCAATACCGTCGTAAAAGCGACAGTGTGAAGCGTAAAGTACGAGAAAAGTTCTTCAACATCTGGTGAGTAGTAAGATCTTAATATTTCATGAAGGGTAAAATTTGATCTTCTTTTGCTCGTTATTCTCATTCCTTCCTCCTTATCTCATTGCATTTTCTAAAAATACTGGAAATATCACGCAATTGTGTTCTTTACTCCCCAATTTCGCAAAATTCTGATAGAAATACGAATTTAAATTTAATTTATTTGATGGAAAAGAAAAGAAGCGAAAAGGAAAAGTTTTCATGTGAAAAAATGTACGTATACAATGAATTGCTTTCCTGCGATTGCAGAAAGTGCTACTGGTGAAGTTGTTTTCCCTCTGGTTATGAAATGATTTATGAAATTTACACAGAGCCGATTAAGTTATCGTTGTCACACCGGAGTCTGCCTTGGAGCGACTTTTTTAATATTGAAGACGAGCTTACCTTCTTCAGCCTTCAATCTTTTACAGAAGCACGTTAGGTCACCACTTCAGACGAGATTGTTCAAATATTGAAGGTCAAGTCTTAAAGGCTTCATAAAAATGAGAAGAAAACCATTTATGGAATTTTATGGGATTTATTTGCTTTACAGAATTACACAGTTCAATTTTATTTCGTTTCCCAAACTTAGTATCTATAGATATTTAGATTGAATATCTTAGATAGTTGGTCACCTATTTGAGTATCTAAGATATTAAGGCTGAATATCTAGATACTTAGATGAGTGAATATCTTAGATGGTTGTCGTATAATAGTTCTACATCAAAAGTATAGAGTGGAATAGAAACTTTACGTCTTCTTTTAATTTTCTTTTTTTAATAGTTTATTTTGCATGAGTTAACGTCCTTTGAAAGCGACAAAATTGAAAATTGCATTTACCATTGCTTTCACATTTAATATTTTTACATTGAAACGTGTCAGCTTCGATCATAAACGTCCCGACCAGGTGTCGCGTGCTGAATCCGGTCCGATAAAAATAGATTGTAGGGGATAATCGTATTATAAATTGAGCCGTTATATGTATTTTATTCATGGTGTTCTCGCATAAAAATGACTAATTGCCAATTTTTGATTCCATCAATTTTTTACGTACAACAGAGTTTTGTGAAATATCAATTTTATTAAAGGTCATTATTGAGCTTTATCTAAACATATGTTCGTTTCGTTTTATTATTCTGAAGATGTTTCAAACCCTTTTTCTTCCTTGTTTCTCCTCAATTTTCCCTTTTTTCCCAGTTACGCGGAAAAGTGGACACATCGTTGTTTTATTTCTCAATTATTGCCCTTCGTTTCCGAGTCAGTGACGTCGATCGTAAGCTCATACTATACGATGCAACGCTTCGATACTTCATAGATTATCATCGGCATGATTTATCAACAACCGCCATAATGCAGAAACCAAAATAATTAAGCATTCAAGATAATTACGTTCATTAAGCGCCAATCTCGCTATTTCCTATTACATTGTCGTCGGTCACTCATCAACTGGGTATTCTATCAGTGCCTTTAGCTGATATAATTATCGTGATAAAATCTACATTAAAGTGTCTCGAACCCTACGAACAATCCATAAAATACGAAATCGATTTTGAATGGAAAACTGTTTGCATTAGATAAATTTAAACAAAGCACTGTCAACAAAAAAAATGTTAACAAAATTAAATTGAAAAAGGTTATTCTTATGGAAAATCTGAACAAATAGACACTTCTTTATAAATATCTATAAATTAAAATAATTTTCTCAAATAATACAGCTTTGAGGATTCGGTTCACTCTAAATAAAATATATGAAAGGTGTTCCGTCAGTTTACTGAAAGCAGGAGATTTATTCTCCGTGAAGGGCATCTGATTTGCTCGACCTCTGCTTCCTTACTTTTTCGAGAGGAGAAAAAAGACCCTCCGAGCTTTCGTACTTTGAATAATAATTATTAATAATTCCTGTCTTACATTTGTACAAAAATGAAACAGACGTGATACAACATACTGTTATTTTCTGAGAAAAAGTGTCTAATTCAATTAAAGAAATTGCTTATTCAATTTAAATATTATATACAAAGGAGAACATACAAATTTTGTATCATACTATCTTAAGTTCTACATATCTATAAATATACATTTTTTATGAGATCTGTTGAAAAACTAGATATTTATCCGAGCAGCGCAAATATATCTTTTCTGATCCAGTCCCTGTATTCGAAGCTGCATCATGAATTATTTAGGAGGCAGCAAACGTTCGTCCATCTGGACGAATTTATAAAGTATTTGTCATTTTTATTTTCCCTTTCAAATCTCGTGGGAAGCGGACCCGTTTAAAATAGTTTGAACTTTGAAATGCATAGAAATAGTAGAACCGTAAAATCTTTTTAAATTTACTTTTATTTGCTTGAATTTAAACTCATTTGTGAAAAGTGCGGGAACTTCGACAAAAATCTCTGGAGTTTAATTTAAAATTTTTTATTTTAAAATTTAATTGTAATATAATTCATTAATAACTAAAAATTGCATTAAACCTTTGTTACATATATTCAGAGGGGAATTACAAAATATTTTTAGTTCAACAAAAGGAATTATAGAATGTAGATATTATTTATTCATTTATTTGCGAGTGGTTTTAGCTCACTTTGTCTCGCGGCAACGTGAATAGAATTTTAAATCACCACCAAGAAAAATAAAAAATTAAATGAAAATGATTGACGAAAATGTCGAGCAGTTTCCGGTGATTGAATTTTAATTCAGTTTGCCATACATTTGGAGCTTTTCATACTAGGCATGTCAAGGACTTTATTTTTGCACGCTTTCTTTTATTGAAATTACATTTCAAATTTTCTCGAATTCAATAGTCGAGGTGTATATATCTGGCAAGCAATATCTTGGGTTATCAACAAGTTTTAATAGTTATTGATTGTATTCCATTGAATGAAATGCCTTCTCGATATTCGAAGTTCCTTTGGATGCCTTCTCATTAGCATTTCAGCACAGTTGAGTAATTAACACATTCTGGCAAACTGACGTTCGATTAATCTGAGGAAATCTTGTGGAGAAAATTACGAAAGTATATATATATATATATACTTTTGAAAATCGTATTTTCATTGCACATAATATTATAGAAGAACATGTTACAGAAGAACATTTAATTAAATTTTTTAAGTATCTGAAAATCAAGAGAAAAGTCGTTTATTATCATTGATGTACACAGATTTAATTTAATAGGAAGTCTTTATTTTGGTTGCAGTATCATTTTAATATGATCCTCATATAATCCAATACTTTTATTCTAGGATTAAATTTACAACTAACAATTTTTTGAAATTTTATTTGAGTTAGTTTTTTAATATACGGAACCTAGATATCTAGGACAGCCAATATTCGACAGTTTCGTGGAAATTAAGAGAATTTTCCATAATGGATGTTCTAACGTACTTCCATCTGATTCGTTCAATCGATACTGAACATCTAGTTTTAAAAGGAAGACCTTGAAAGACGTGCTTTCTGTAATATCTCCGAAATAAAGAGACATAATGCCCTCCTGTCTCTTTGTTATGCAAGCATCGGTCGAACGAACTGACGTTCGCAAGATACTCGTCTTTGAGCATCTTGAGTTTCTTTATGAGAATAAAATGAGCGTAAACGCGACTGATATTTGAAGGATATATTTTTAACGTCAGTTTTCTAAAATTTTCAAAATTTTCAACAATGCTTTTTATCCCTAAATAATAGTACCAAGTGATCTGAACAATTATGGTGTTTTGAAAGGCTGTATTGTAATTTATAATATTAGCAGAAATATTTTCTGAGAGAGAAAAAGTGACTCTGCATCATCATTATAAGGATCCCATACAAAATCCAAGCAGGAATAAGAGCATCAAGGGAAACTTTGCTTTCAAGCAATTCAACTGTAAAGCTCTTTCTCTCTTTTTTTCTCTCTCCATCTCTCTCTCTCTCTCTTTACTTGGCGCATGCAGTACTAATAAACCTCATTAAGAGAAACCATCCCTTCTATTAGCATTCTTAAGGCCTTAAAGAGAACTCGTATACTGAATATATTCGATTTTTTTATGAAACATCTTTTCAAGAATTCTATAATACAATGAGAATATACGGATATTGCATATTTACGAAAAGGATGAGGTAAACATTTCTTACTAACTATCGACTTTTTTAATGAAGAGGATTTTGTACAAGAAAAGGAAAATATGAATAGAGCTTCTCTATTTCTATTAGACTTAAAAAGACATTCCTCGATCCTATATTTAAAAGCGAATTAAAAGCACATTTAGAGCCACCCTCAATAAAAAATTGTTCAGATTTGAATAAAAAAAACTCTTATTCATAAATATACTTTAGTTCTGAACATTCAGTAGTATTTAAGCCCTTTTTAGTATATACGTTTTGATAAAATGCGGAAACTGAGGGCTAATTTGAATATCTAAGGAAAAAAGATTGACGCGAAGCGATTGGTGCGGATCATTCGAAGTACGAGACTCGAAGAAAAACTTGACTTGCTAATTAAAAATTAACATAAAAGATTATAAAGTACATTATGAGGGTAGGAGAGACAAAATTCGAAATTGCGCGGAAACAACGCTTTGTTTAATTTGAATAAGCCCTCCGTAAGCTCTTTTTTCTTATTTCGATTCTTACATCAACTCTAATATAATATATTTTTTCGGTAGAGAAGTAAATTACGTGTAAAATACTATTTCAATGTTCATTGTGCGTCTTGTAAAAATAAATTCAGCACTGAAGACTAGAATATTGTTAGTAAAATTCTGTGATATATTCCATCCAGCAACTCGTGCGTCATTACATTTATCTGCCACGAATGTTTTTTTCCATGAAAAAGAGTTATTATGAGTCACTCTGGAAAATGGAAAGAGTTTCTTCTCGAGAAGCGTCAAAATGCAGCGGCTTGAAGAGACATCTTCATGTTGTAGTTTTTTTGTATTACTATAAAAAGTTTGCAAAACGACCGTTTTGAATCAACAAAAAGGACAGCCGGATTATCTAGACATGGAAATAGAGCCGCGATAAAATATTACACGTGGGACATGTCGTTACAATAAATCTATAGGTGTGCAGTTTTCCAATGTTTATGGCTGTACATAAAAAAGATAAAAGATAAAAGATTACAAACAAATAAAATTTGTCCCGCTCTTTTGTGTTTTTGTGGCACATTGGATTTTCAAAAGGATCAAAATTTTGTTTCCTCTATATCTACCTATCTGCATCTTTATTCTTCCCATGTCACAAATTCCAATGAATTAGAATAGTGTCTCCGTATTGCGTTTTCTTTTACATTCAAAGTATTTTGTCTTGTTGAAATTGAAACTAAATAATTCCCAAATTAAATGTGGCGCCCGCATTATTCAAAATGCGTTGGTGTTAGAATGTTAACCATTATCGGCTGCTTCGAATGCACCTGTTCTGGGGTGATATAGAAATACGGGAGATATTCACTCTGGGCCACTAATTGGCAATTCCTATTCAGAACGTCCATTAAATTGTGGTCAACTATAATGTATGCTTTATGACGCTTCGTATTATACAATATAGTACTATATATATATATATATATATATATATATATTATATAGTACTATATATATATATATATAATACACACTTCAGGTTATATTACAGACAACCGTTGCTTAATAGTGTTTCGAGCAAGTGCGACAGATGCTACATTACCACTAAGATACTCACTTACCCCTGCTCAGAAACTTTGAAGCTCATCCAATCTATTATACCAGGATACACATTATACGGGTACTTGTCTTAATAGAAACTTAATCTCTATCCGACAGTAAATTATAACGAAATTAAATTAACAGGCGTTCGAAATTGTATTTCAAATTGCAAGCGTTCAATATTAGTGATCGATGAACCAAATTGTCGTTTAGCAGTTTCGAAACTGATGAATTACTTCCTGTTGAGAGACGGAACGCTATTTCTAATTCTAAATTCGGGACAAGATTTTACGTGAAACTTTTTAGAGACTTCATTTACATATATATTATCGAAAGTTATTTAGTACTTTAACTCATCACATATTGACGAAATTCTAGTGTAAAAAAAAATTATAATAGCCGGGGACATAAAGATGTTTACTTTCTTGTTTTACAGGATATTTTTATTGCTGGCCTTTCAAGCAAATAGGAACTTTTATAAGACAAATATGTAGCATTTTCCATAAATGCAACATGAAATAAAAAGGCGATTTAAACTTCGTTTCAAAAAATAATAATTTAAGAAAACAGCACTCTTTGTATTTAATTTTGAGATTAATGTAGCCTGGAATTAATTCAGTTTTTGACAGGTTGAGCTCTAGAGAAAATTAATTTTGCGATAATTAAATACCAGCCACAGAAAGTAGATCCAAAGTCCAATTATCTATTTCAGAAATTTAAAAATTTTAAGAAACCAACCAGGAAATTATAATAAGATCCTTGGAACAAGTCCATGAAAGCTAGTTGATTAGAGGAAATTCCACACTAAGCTTGTTTTATTTTTATTTTTTTATTTTCTTTGTTACGGATTCACGGAAACTTTTACAAACTTTTAAGAAAGATTGAACTCTCTCAGT
>JAUEJJ010000017.1:6617305-6633359 GCA_032164275.1 Synergus coniferae | reverse complement strand
ATGCACGAAATAAAAATGAGAATTTTCTTTTAGCTCTCAAAGATTCTGATCAAAGTTTCGGATATTAGCAACGAGGCACGACCGCTGGATGTTGCCGATCCGTGGCTGGATAATCTTCTTCAGGAGTTCTTTAAACAAAGCGATGCAGAGAAATTGGAAGGACTTCCGGTCACACCCTTCATGGACCGCGATAAAGTGACCAAATCTTCGTCGCAATGCATTTTCATCAGCCAAGTTCTCCTGCCTCTTTTCGAGCCTCTTGGCGAACTTTTACCGGAACTTGAGGTAAGTTGGAACCACTTTACATTCGAAACTACTTTACAAAAGTTCGGGTGCTTCGCGCGAGGATGTCGGCATTCTACATCGAAACGAAGCGAGCAAATTTCAAACACAGGGTTAGTTATTCACTATAAAAGTTGACAGACGCCTTGACAAAGGTACAAAACTGAAATTTGCATTTGAAAGAATTTAAATACGTCTCCAAATTCTACATTGTTTGCGAAAATGGGTGTCGGCTAGGGTGATCCAAAAATACCAAAAGTAATAATTCTCCTTTAAAAAAACCGAATTTTTGAGAAAAAAAATTATTTAAACAAATGAATAATTGATATTTTTAGCTTTAAGGATAGTTTTCAAAGCATCAACTTATTTATTTAATACATTGAATTCTTCGTTGGAAAGTTCTCAACAAGTCTCTAAACTTTGGTACAATACCTCTATACTACTCAATATCTGTCTGTGAGAATGCTAGTTAGGATTTCAGAATTTCAATTTCAATTTCGTTTATACTATATTTTTATTCTATTCTCTGAGCTTAAAAATTTTCTTTTGCAGGATCTGATAGTAGCCCCGGCACGCTACGCCCTGGAATATTATCGTCGGCTCAACGATGCGGAGAAGGATGAACGCCACCATCGCAAGAGTGTTGTAGATCTTGGAGAACACGCACCGTCAGCGACTTCCGGTGGAAATTCTGGTTCTTCCACGGTCGTAAAATCAACCTCTTCCCACAGCGTCCGCTCAAAGAGATCCGGATGCACTATTCACTCCCGTTCAAGGTCCACAGACGAAGATAATATGGAGAATTTGACAATCGAAGAGGTAGATAATCTTGAAAGTTCAGATCCAGAAACTGCAACGGAAGTCGAAGTCAGCGAGAAGTTATTAAAATTCAAGATCTCCACAGAAGGGACGATATCAGCCTCTTCTGCTGGCAGAAAAAGTTACCCAGGAAGTCGAAAAGGTAGCAAAGAAAAGTCTTCTTTAGACTACCATAATCATGAGTTAGCCAAATCAATGAGGGAACATGACAGAAGGCGAAGTAAAGGAGAAAATTTGAGCAGTGAGATGAGCTCTCCTATCAGTGTAAAATCAGGAGAGGAGGCAAGAATCCTGGAAGAACTTGAAAAGGACGAGCAGATGTTGATAGATTCTATGATTTCTAAAAAAAAGACCGAGGGAAATGGGAATGTTACTATAGGAACAGTTCCACAAAAGAATATTGTCAACAAGAGATCCATTAGCGTCGATAATGATCCGGAAATTGGTACAAATTCCAAGGAAGTTGTGAAAGAAGTTAAATCCAGTTCCAATAATCACAAATCCTTGTTTTCAAGATTGAGGAACCTAACAGACCGATTGAGCATTAGCTTCGATACCAAGGAACCTCCTATATCCAAACCCATAAAGCATCCAAATTCCAAAAGTCTCAACAAGAGTAATTCTATAAGCAGCAGCTCATCATCTACGATGAGATGTAACAATGTCAATGCAATTTGTAAAAAATGCAATCTGACTAAATCTAATAAGGAGGGTAGAGAAAACATTGTGGATCTTTCGAGTGGTGATAAGAAGTCCATGACTTTTCCAAAATCCAAAAAGTTTCAAGACTGCAGGAACAAGAGCTGGAAAACTGTCTTTGCTAAGGAAAAGAGACCTTCTGTTTCCTTGGAGACCTTACCGGCAAATGATTTAGACACTTCTCTTCCAAAGCACAGAAGGAATCTCTCAAATCCTGAAGGAAAAATTGGCTTGGTGAAAAGCCAAAATCTTACTAAGGAAACAGAGGAAAAGATTAGTTTTCGAGAGTTTAGGGAAATCGATGTCAGACCTAAGCCAGAGATTCATGTGGATCAGGTGAATCCTGGTAGTTCCACTGATGTTGGAGGCGATTTAGGAAAAGTGGAGATCAGACGCAGTTCTGCTAGCATGGAAGACATATCGAAAATCACAAAACAAAATGAAACAACAATATTGAGTTTATTAGAGCAGAAAAATATTGAGGAGCAACAGCACACTGGAAGTCTTGATTCAATGCTCTGTAAAGAATCGATTACCATTCATGCAAAAAAACCAACTGCTTTTGCATCTCCAGCTTCTGTGAAGAAATCATCTCCGGGATTGTTTTCCCGCTTTAAAACCGGAATAAGTATTGATGGGACGAGAAGTAGCTCTCTTCACGATCAACCTTCTCAACAAAGCGGATGGATCTCCTCACTGACTGCCAGTTTTCGCCCCAAAAGGCAAAATAATGAACCCACCACGTCTTCTCATCCTTTCCTTTCCCCTAGCAATGAATAAGTTTTTAATCTTGACCTTGCGACCACGTCTACGAAATTTTAGATCGAGTATTTTAACCGCTTATTGGATTTTTATGAAGAATTTTATTTTTGAATGATTTTATCCATTGAGCAAATTTATACTGTGAAACAGCTAAGGTAACAAAATTTTATTATGCACCATCTTACGGACATCTTGAAAGGTGAGATTCCTAATAGAAGATATTTACTTTTTCTAAAAGAAATTTATCTCAAAGGAATAAAAATTAGTAAATTGAGTCATGATGTATAATCGATCATTAATGTCTCCGTCTTCCATTGCATTTTTCGATTTTTTAAAATTTTATTTAAAATTTAAGAGCTCAATTCAAAAATCATGTAACTGAGAAAAAAAGAAAAAATACAAGCAAAAGTACTTCCGCTCTAATTAATTTAGAGTACGTGTGCCGGGTAAAAACATTATAGGACGTGTGTCGCGAACAACAAAGAACAAAAAAATAATAAAGGGGATTAATACTATTTCTGTAAGTTTAGAATCGAGTAGCTAGAATCGATAATGCGTTTTAATTTTGTAGACTACTTTATTTATTATATAAATAGTGCGTATCTGGACGAATAATAATTAATGTTGTATGTTATATGCATATATCAAACCACAGCGTAAAAACGCCTCCAAATCGATGATTAGAACTTAGGTAGTTAGAAAGCTTATTTGTAGTTGGCAGTTAAGTGTACTTACTGGATACGTAGCTGCCATACAATGAAATCCCAAAAATGTAATAAATTTGAGTGTTATGAGTGCGAGGAGAATTTAAGGCATTCTATGTCGAGAAGGCCATTGAACAAACTTTACTTTAAAGATCTCTATGTGAAAAGAAGTAGTTTTCAATAATCTGTCTTTTAATTAAGGTATTACAAGGACGAGAGTGAAAAATTCTGAAATTCGCTTTGAATCATATTATCTTAGCTTCAAGATGGTCAACTTTTTCCAAATTGCACAAACGTGTAAATAACATTCTAATAAATTTGATTCCAAGTTTGAAAAAATGTTTACGAATGTGATCTTGTCCTTAGAATACCTCAACTTAAATCGCGTAAAATTAATAACATAAAGGACTGTGTATTCACTAATGTAGATGCTTTCAACTTCAATTACCTTGATGATTGTTTAACTTGAGTGAAGCTGAAGCCAATGTAATTTTGAAAAAAAAACGACAATTTTGCGAGTGTAAATGACCCCCTTGATATGGGATGCCATGCATTTTATTAGGATTCAATATAACAGTGGCTATTAGGATGATTGGTGCCGAAAAAGTGAAAAAATAAGTGTGATTGATGGATTCAATTGTAACGAACGATTATCTTTAATGACTGATTTTTAAGTACCAAAAATGAAAATATTAATATACGATGCAGCTAGTTCAATTCCAAAAAGAAAAACTGAATTTTAAGATTCTTTGATGAAAATTAAAAGTATAAGCAGATATGAGTTGGGACCAGACTTTATAATACTATACATTTCACTGAATCAGTAATATACTCTATGTACTTATAACGTTTTTTTTAGATTTTTCATCTAGATATTGAAAGGATCGTTCGTATCAATTTGTTTCCATATTAAAGACGGCCTATGTTTTGAAGAGTGTTTGATCGGCGACTATTACGTACGAGTTTTATATTAAGTTCTCTATAATACAATATCATGCTTTCATTTTTACATTAGATGTTTATATTTTTATACTCCATTACTGTGTCTACACGGTGTTTGAACCGCATGTATTGTTGAACTCTAGTCTTACGTTATTATTTTCATCCCAACTCGCTTTGGGCATTTTGTTTTGTTTTTTTTTTTAAAGTGAAAAAATAGGGAAAATCCTTTTTCACAACTGACAGAAGGTTCAAAACCTCGTAAATCGTTTTCCAATCACTCCGACGAACCGTCAAACGACGACGATTATAGTCTATGTTTTCACTCGAAAAACTGGTAATTATAGTTTCGACCAACTATAGTCGTTAAAAAACTACTTGTGCCTGATTTTTATTATCATCATTATTTATTTGTGTACTATTCCTAACAGACTTTCGGGGAGCAAGATCATTTGTATATTTGCAAACCAAAATTAGCACATATCTGGCCATTCCTGTCATCTATTTCTGAAAAATACTGTTACATGGTCAATTAAAAACTAGATTGATTTTCGAGAATGCTGTTTCATTATTAACTTCCCGGCTATGTGAACCTCTACATAAACCAAGAATATGACATCCATTTTACAACTTCTACTGAGCACCTTGATTCCCATCTTCGTCTCCATCCGTCTACTCGCGCCTCTCGTACGTTAAGCCGTTATTTAGATAAGACTATTGACTCGAACTCTTAAATGAAGAATCGTAATTATGTGCATAATATGCAAAACCGGTTTTACCTGATGTATATGAAACAGTTGAGAAAATTACTGCGCTCGCTGGCGAGTGACTATCGTTAATATACATATGTTGTAACATGATTGTAAGTATCCTCGAATATTATGTGTGCGTGGAAGAGCACAGAATCGTCAACGTCTAGTGCTGAGAATCATTCTTATAATTTAGAAACAATTCATTTACAATTTTAGTTATTTTTTTTCATTTTTTACTTTCGATTCCAAATTGAAGAGAACAGAAAAAATGTGTCGATGAAAAAACAGAAGCTTGGGAAATTGCCTTTAAAAGAATATTACTGCCAATTATTTATTTTTAGTCTGTGGTCAATTTTCGTATTTCTAATCATATTGGAAAGTTCGAGATAAAATAATCATTTTCAGCACTGAACGACCTATTCGAAAAGATATGTACCGTTGATTGGTCCGATATCTATCATTCCGTTTGATTCTAAGGTGTCGTAATATAATATATTATAGAAGACTAACTTTAAGATTTTAAATCTAACCTGTAGTCAACCGTATCATGAAAATGAGAAACCAGCTACGATCAACAAGTAGTTTTTTGTAAATGGAAGTAAGTGAGTGAAATAAACGTATACGTCAACATGGTATATTGAATATTTTTTACTTCATTTATCCAGTCTCTGAGGTAATCTTTTTTAAATGAAGATGAAGTCCTCCTTTGGATGCTGTCAAAAGAGCTTTTGGATCAATTTTCACAGGAATTATAGTTTCTTTACATGTGGAAATTTCGTATTTCGAAATAATTTGTACTACACCTAGTTTGGCTTGCAATAATCCAAGGCGTTGACCTGAAAAATTTATTTGAATCTCAATAAATTTTTAATATTTTAGAACGACCAAAATATATTTTCGTATGATTTTACCAATGCAAACATGAGGACCATCTCCAAATGGAAGATAAGTAAAAGCAATTCTAGAGTTTTTATTTTCATCTGAAAATCTGTCAGGATCAAATATTTTTGGATTGGGAAAAAGTTCTGGGTCATGATGAAGGCCATATATAGGTATAATTATGGGAGTTCCTTTTTCAATAACCAATCCGGTCTCCGGAATTTTACAATCTTGCATAGCCACTCGATCCAGAAATGTTACTGGAGGATAAATTCTTAGAGTTTCTGAAACTACTTTATCCAAGTAGGGAAGAGTTGTTATCTGAAATTAGTTAATTATTTATTTATTCATAATATCTCTATATTCAAATTTACATCTTATTAATAAATACATACCATATCGTATGTTATTTTCCCTCCATTCATTTCAATTGCATCTAAAATCTCTAATCTCAGTCTCTTCTGAATGTCAGAATTTTGAGCTAATTCAAATAAGGTGAAAGACATTGTAGTTGCAGATGTTTCATAACCAGCCGTAAAGAAAACAGCAGCTTGAGCAACTAAATTGTCTCCATCAAACTCTGTAAAGCATGTTATCAAAATGGTTTATTTCTGATTTAAAATTGTAAAAGAATATATACGTACTGAAATCATTATTTTGTTCTGAATTATTTTCTTGGTTCTTCTTTAATTCAATTAACAAGTCAATCAGATCATTCCTTGTTATTCCTGACTTCATCCTTTCATTTATTGTATCCCAAAAAACAGTTCTTAAAAATTTGGTACTTTTCTTTCCAAAGAATTTAAAACCTAAGAGTTTGACGAGGTCGGGCTTGAAGAAAATTGACGTGAGTTCAAGGGCACGACGAGTATTGTAATTAAAAATTTCTCTTCCACATTTTCGAAATTCAGCATCTGGGTCGTTCAATGAATTGACCTTTAAACCATAGGCGGTTGTACCAATCAAATCCGTTGCGAACTTAGCACAAATTTCTTTCATCTCCAATGAACGACCAGCACCTTTTGATTTATTCTTTTTTAGTTTCTAAATACTACTATTTTCAATATTTTTAAGAATAAAATACAAATTCATACACAGAACTATTTTTTACACCCTATTTTAATCGTTTTATGTACCTTCTAATCCTTCAGATTCTAAATACGTGTCGAGATCCTTTCCAACCTCCGTCATGAGTTCAAACATTTTCTTGAGTCTTCCAGAAGTGAAGATTGGAGACAGTTTTGTTCTAACTATTTTCCAATCTGGATTTTTAATCATAAAGAGATTTGCGTTCCCGAGTTTATCTTCCTTACTTGCTTGGGCGTATCTGTCGTTAAAGTAATTAAAGTCCTTCACAAGAATTCGCTTGATTATGTCAGGATCTCGAAGCAACAGAAACGGTTTATCAAATATAAATAAACCCACATATGGAGTGCCTTTGCCCATATCGTAAATTTCTTTAAAGTATTGTCCTGTCGATTTCTTCAGGAACAGACAATCACCAAAACTGCCTACAAATGCTGTGGGTTGAACTTCCATAATTCCTCTTTTCTTCCAGTAATTAAATTTTCGACTCATGTAAATATAGACTAGAGTGACCGTCGTTAGAATCAAAATTATTCCCTCTAGTACATAATAGGGCGTCAAAGTTGCCATCTTCACGTTTTAAAAAAATGAGCATTAGTTGTTACTAGTAAGAAGTCGTAAGATAAACTAAAGCTGAGATCGATTCTGAAGTATTATTTATTAAAAGTAAGAAAGCTCTAAGTCATGTAATGTATAATTATGTAATGTGATACAGCGGAATAGATTTGCATAAATCTTCATTTTCCAGAATATTGTAGGGTTAGCAAGAATGACCTCTTTATTATTACTTTGCAAAAATTAATCTGCTTGGTTTTAAGACGTGCAGAAAAAAGTTGAAAAATTCGAATTGCGTGTTATCATAAACTATTATAAAATATAAGCGGCTTTCATTTATGATTTTTTCATTTCATTTCTGCCTTAAAAATAAAAACCTAATAAAATATTAAATATTAAAAATTAATGCTTTTTATATTTTTTTTTTGTTGCTGGATGTTGGAATGATAATACTATTTTGTAAGAAAAAATTTGTAATAACTTCCCATCACGCGATTCTTATCGGATTTGCGAATTCTACAACTTGAAGCCAAATCAAGTATAAATGCTCAGGTATGAATTACCAAGTAAACACACATACTTATGTAATCCAAATAGAAAATTGTTGTCAGATTTTACAACTTCAAATCCTATCTGCATGAACTCCTGTGCATTTCTCACGCAATGTTATTCTCATAAGTTTTTACTCTATACTTATATACATTATAAACTCAGATAATGATAAGTTTACACATTGTAGTTTGCAGAGTCCTTAAGAATGAAAAAGAGCATATGAAATAAAAAAAAATTCAAAGTGATCTCCAAATGATTATTACAGTCTGCGATTTATAATGAGGGTTCGTACTGCTCACTTATCATTTCAAAACGTGAATTTTGCGCACGGAATATGTAGAAAGTCGATGAAATAGGGAAAATCAATTAGAATGGTAAATGGGTTTTGTTTCCTAAATATTTAAGAATTCAATTGATACAAATTTACTAAATTTACAATAAAATTTACTTTCGGTCGACAAATTATCAGGCTGGATATTTTGACGCCGGATTGTATACTTCCATAAAATGCGCCCAGATGGCGCAAGTAAGACAAAAGGCGCTAAAATTGTATGAATATTGGGAGAAATTTTGAATTTAAATGATCAATAATTTGGGACAACACAATCTTTATTAGCAATAGAATAATAAACTATTAATATTCCCTGTTCAGAAGTAACACATTATAATTGAAACTTAACCAAGGAATTAAACAAAATAGTGTATCAATTTTTGGTTCCAAAACTGTGTTGATTAGTTTAAAAAATGTTCTGAGCATTGCGCATCGCATTTTTTGAATTAGTTTTTAGGTAAAAATATGTGGTTTAAAAAATTATATATGTATATGTAATTTGGAAATTTAACGCTTCTATGGTGAATAGACGAATGGTGAATATAAAAAAGGATGATCTTATGAATTAATCATGGGGAATCTTTGGAAGTTTTCTTAAACCATTATGCCTAATAAAGTTCGATCACTCTAGTTTCATAGTGTGTGGAGTGCATTATATTATGCACGCGAATCTACACACACTTCTTCCCTTCCAAAACCAGTATCCAAACGTGCGTCACGCTTTTAGTGGATCAGTACGCTTACGATATGTTTAATGCATGTATTTCTCGACATGTGTGGGGCACTGGAATTGAACGACACCATTGGCGTAACCAAGAATCCTGTTTTCTTAGAAATTCAAACATCACAATAATTTAATAATTATCATTCGAGGCAAAATCGTTTTCTTCATACTTGCAATTTCAGGCTGAAAATAATTTGTTCATTTAGACAATTCAGGAGCGGACTAAAATAAGATACATTTGATAGGAAATTGATATAAATGAAGGAAAGGAAAAATATTTGTGTGCCTTAATAAAATAGAATCAATAGAAGAAGATTGTAAGAAATTAATGCTACTTCCGTAATCCCGAGAGAAAACATTCTATCGTGTTTGAGCTTGTGATTAAGAATAACTGAAAGGGAAATCGCTATCAAGTCAGATTGTCAGAAAGGGAGATTTGTAGGTGAAAATTACACCATACCAACGCATTCTCTCTAAGTGGCCTCAACTTTATGAAGCAAATGAAGGGTCGAAATCATGGACCGGAACTGGGAACCACAAATCTCGACTGATCATAATTACTGCGACAATTAATTTTCCTTTTTGTGAAAAGGCCAAGCAAAAGTGGTTTGAAAACTTCAGTTAATTGATGCGAATTATCACTAATTTTCTTTTGTCTGTCGTGCAAAATTATCGCAAGAAATAAAATAGAAAATACAAGGTTAATTCACTTAAGAACATTGTTAAATATTAAGTTTGAAAGTTTCCTTATCACATTTTCATAATAATTGCTCTGATCTATGATAAAATTGCATCCTCGTCGAAGTTCCTGAAAATTGCATCTATCTTTAACAAAATTGACTGATCGCAACTTCTCTGAACGAAAATTTGGGTAAAAGTTTTCATAAACAGTTTGAAAACTCTCTTCGGCGTGAACTTGGATATTCTCTGGATAATTCAAGAAACAGTGTGGAGTAAAGTGAAGCAATGTAGAGCAGTTGCGCACGCAGCTGGGTTGACCCTTTTTAAAACCCTTCGAAATTTCGATTCCCTTGGCTTCGTGAGAGGCAAAATAGAAATAAAGCAGATAAAATAAAAATGTCTCATGTGAAGGTACGTAAGAACCCTTCGGACATCTTCCAGGCTGGTAAGTTGAATTACTGTGTAACGAATGCCTTGCCCAATGTACCCGAATCAAAAGTCCGAAGCGTGGACTTACGATTTGAATTTCAAAGGAGTTGTCCCATCGTGTAGTCTATGAGAAATTATAAGGAAGGTTCATTTCATTAAAACGCTTCATACACTTATTCAAATCTATATTAAGGTTTTGAACCACTTGAACTATTTCAATTCATAACGAGCAAAATTTTGCTAAAAAGAAGACCTTGCTTCGTGATGATTTTCTAAAATGAATTAGGTATTTATCAAAGAACATTTTTCAATTCGAATCGATTCGAAATCGAGGTCTGCACTCTCATTCCCATTAATGTCGGGGATTCGGCAATAATTCAATTAGCCCGCAGGAAGATTTAGTGCACTGGACACCATAATTCACGGGTGATGTACGTGCATGAGAGCGAGCTAGACCCACCTTAGCATAAATTAGAAGAACAATGCTCGACGGACCACTCGTGGACGTTGTGCTAGAAGGAAATAAAACATAGTATGATGTAAAAAGGGTGCTACTAATGCTTAGAACGGACATCGCAAATTCATACATCTAGCTAACGTGTGTAATAGTTTATGGGTATAAGCGAGTACCTTTCGTGATTCGTATATGTAGCCTCGACGTGGCCTCCCAAACAATTAAAAAGGGTTTCGGACAGCAGAAGACTGGAAAGGAAAGTCTACGTTAACCTTATGCAACCGACTTGCCAAGGGTTGCATTTCAAATTTGCCGTAACCGTTTTATTTGAACGTCTCTCTAACTTGAATCCCTCCTAAAGACCTTAATCTGGCTCTCTTATGTTCTTAAATATTGATACAATATCAATTTTTCTCTGCACATGCATCTTGAACTGTAAATTGTACTTAAGACTAGATACTAATTCAGATTATTTTAAGTTAGTAATCTGAAAACTTTGACCACCTAAAATATAAATTTTCACCTCACTGAAACGAACTGTTCGTTATTTATCGAAAAGCTGTTGTAACATGTATCTAATTTCTCATTGTTGAATTTCATAGGACGGCCCATATAACTTCCTCACCATCACTCTTTCTCTCTCTGAACCGGAAATGTCCGTTTCAGGTCCTCAAGGCGAAAGGGTACCATCGGAATTTATAACAGAAAATACACGCAATAAAACATGTAACCCGCTTGATTTAAATATCTTTCTCGCCGATTTGAATGCGATTTCGTAAGGTTGGGGGTAGGTTTAATGCATTTATAATTGTATGAATGGGCGGGCAGGGTCATCGGTCGGACATCACTGACCCAAGGGATGACCCGGTCAGTGTCCGAGAGACATAACCCTAACCTAACCCTATATTGTGCTGGTGATCCCAAAAGTGACCGACAGACCCAGGCACGGGCCGCACCGGTTTTCCTTTCGTCTTTCTTCACTTCTTGCAGCCTTCCTTTTTGAGAGAGTCGGAAGTACATCTCCAAAAAGGATATTACTTTTTACGATCGTGCTACCAAGGTCTACTTTTACACAAGGACGTTGTGACTTTCTAAAAATATTGCATGTTCGCAGACCGTTGCAACCATTTTATAGATTGTCACCCCTTTCTTCACTTGTCAAATTAAGAGGGCATTAACTTCTGATTTAAGTGATAGATCTGAAAAGGTTCTTGTTAATTTTTAATTCTTGCTAATTTTAAATAAAATTCAACTTTTGACGAACCTGATGATTGAAAAAAATATGGAAAGAGACTTTTTAAACATTTCCTGAAACTTAGAATTAATTAACTTTGACAGTGAAAGTGAAATAGAAAGAGACTGATTTGAACATATTGAAAATCTTTCAAGATTTCCAAGGACTAGAATGGATTGTAATGGAACTTTGAATAATTCCAAACTGATCTGATATTCTACAAATTTTTAATGCTCCTTCATTTTCAACTCTGATACTTTGGACTAGCTGATTTCCGTTTTAAACGTAGGAACTAAACTAAAGGGCTTCGCAAGGGAAGCAGAGACTTAGATTTTTTGTGCATTTACAACCCTTTCTTGATCAGATAACGTAAATTTGACCACCCCTTCGGTGGCCACTGTCCAATGTACTTCCTTAGGTTCAGCTTCAGGTAGGTAAAGTCTCACAATGCACTCGACTGTCATCCCTTGATACGTTATGTTAAGAGATGGGCACTCGTGCCCAGTGGAGAACGTTATTAACAACCAGCAACGGATAACACGAGCCTTGGGTCCTTTTCTTCCGGAGAACCTTTCCAAGTGACCCCAGGGATATTCTTGTCCGTCCTCGCGTCTAGGACGACCCCAAATTAATATTCAAATTCGTATCAACCGTCTGAACGCGTACGATCCTACCAACGGACGAAAAAGGCTGACCCTTATTGTCGCTCGATTCGCTATTCTTCATTTCTTTCTACCACTTTTCGTCTACAGATCTGCTCAAGGATTCGTCCGAATTCTCCCCTTCAACTCATTTTAGACTTTAGAAACTGTCCAGTGGTGAGTAACCAGCCTTCTTCTGGCCATCAAAAAGCGTCGCTTATTGTGCGTGAAGATTTTTTTTATCTCGTAATCCTCAATCACTGTGAAGCTAACCTTTTCCGGGAGAAAGGGACGCTCTATGATTGGCCGAAACGACCCTAACGCGAGTGACCTGATTATCCTTTTTATTATTTTTATCCGAGCAGGTCAAACTTACTGTATCGAATCTTCAGTGTTGATGATCCACCTATTCCTATGCGTGTGTTTCTACTTTTTTCCTCAATTCCTTAAACCCTTTCCTTAAAATTATGATTCTGAAAGGGACTTATTTGCAGTATAATTATAAGAAAAACTATTTTATTAAATTATTGTATACTTTTATTTAAAACTGAGTTCACCTCCCTTGTTTGTATTTCTCAAGACCATCCAATTGAAAATCCGTTACAAATGAAATTTCGAAATTTCCACGCTCCTTGACAAGCGTTGTGCCATTTGAACTCTGAGCGATATTTCCTTCTCAAAATGACTATAAAAACGGAAAAAAACTCAGCAGATAGATGTAAATTATGAAAAAACGCAGCACCCTATCTCCTCTAAATATAGAGCTTCGCGCCATTTATATTACTGAATTGTGGACAAATGACCCCGTCTCTATAAACGAACAACGAAGACAAAAAATGCCCCCATTAAGAAACCAAGTCAGGTTACCATTTCGAGAAAACCGCGATGAAAAAACCAGGGTGAATGAGAGAGAAGAGATGAAAAAAAAAAAAAGAAAAGGCAGGCGCCCCGTCGCATTATGCGCACTCGAAGAGGGAAGAAATTCTGAAATACGATCGGCTTTTAGTAAAATGAGACCAAAATATAAGGTATCGAAGTCCCTTAGTATTTAAGGGACAATACCAAACGTGAAATGACCATTCGGTAATTCTTGCGCATTCCACCATTGTGGTTACTATATAATGAAAAAAAATCACCCCTCTATACGCAAAATTTTTTATTTCTTTTAATTTTCCTGGAGTTGAAACCCTCCTTTTCATACAATTTCACAGATTTATCATCTCATTCGTTGGTTCTTGAGTTTCCATTCATGATCGTAAAAAATGTTCACAGATTTTGATGATTTTATTATCTCTTTTTGTTTTTGATTTTAAAGTGGAATAGGGTCATTGCATGATTAAAATTTTAGAGAAAACTTTGTATTTTTTAATGGAGGGTAAAAAATGCCTAGTTCATAAGTCAACAAGTTCGTTAATACAGTTCAAAACGCGGTTTTGATCTTTGTTCCGAGAGTCGTAGAAAAAATTTGATCCTTATTTCACGCTTATTGGGTACAAGGAGAATTAATTTTAATAAATTGATGAATCAATGAAGGAATTTATTTCATCTTGCCAAACTCATAGAATATAATTATGTAAAGTTTTGATTTCCCCTCTATATCTTTTTTTCAAAGCTTAACCCCTTTTATAAAATGTTTACCTGATGACTAAACTCTCTGACATTTAACAAAAGGTATTAAATATCTGCGGCTTTGGAAGACGATCGTTTCAAAGCTGAAACTCATTACTAGAATGATTGAATAATAGTCGCGTGCCTGTTAGGACGGTTTAACCGCCAATCTTGAAACCTAATGGTATGGGGTAATGGGTTATAGAATTTAAGAATAATCAAGCATAATCGTCTGACATCCTATTATATTATCTTTGAAATGAAATTCGGTCTGTTTTCCCTACTGTAGAGACAAAAAGCATTCAGTAAATTGAGTTTTTTTTGGCATTAAATTATTTATAATTTTCGATATATGTTAATGTAATTTATCACGGGAAAGAACTTGAAAATACAACAAAGAATTAGAAACAATGGAAGGCTCTAAACACTAATAATATTTATATTTATTTGTGCTAAACACATTAAATGCTGGCTTATACATTACACGCACCAGAGGAAAGTAACAGTTGTCTAAAACAATAGTTTAAAATTGTGCAATTTTCAATTGCAATCACTGCAATCTTGCATCCTTTTAAATAAAATAACCCCAATAGAATTAGTAAAATAAGCTTTAGAGTAGTTTCTTTAAGATTCAATTTGCGTAATTATTAGAAATGAGTTTATATAACACCATCATGTAAGAGTAGACCCATGAAATACTATCGACTAAAGTCTTTAAATTAACAACACATGTAGTGCCTACAACCAAACGGAGAGGTTTCTGATCTCTAAGAAGAAGGATGTATAGAGATTTCAAGTCTTTTTTGTTGTGTAACTGGTACCAATAACTTTGATGTATCGTAGTCGTCACATTCATATTTGCAGTTGTTATCATCTCTCCAAGGAAACAAATTATACTTTGATGACCAATAACGCAAATTAGTAGGATGATCATTTTAGAGGCAAATAATGGTCTTGTGGCCTGTAAAAACAATATTTGCATATTACGTAAAACAGAATTTAATAATTAATAATAAAAGTAATCATAATTCTATAGTTACAAATTTCGAATTATTATAAACAAAATGTTACGTACTTTAAGTAACATAGTCCCAGCAATGCAAATTACAAAAGAGTAGAGTATAATCTCAACGTAGAAAATCACTGACAACAAACTGCGTACATTTTCTCCAAAATGATATACATTTCTGTATCGTTCAATTGATTTCTTAAAGCCACTCTTTCTTTTCCCTATTTTCCGCATCAGTAATGCTGTGCATTTCATCTCATAATTCAAATATAAAGCGAAAAATATACTAAGAAAGTCGCATGATATCATTCCACAAGAGATGAAAAAGGATACGAAAATTTCTAAAACGAAGAACAGTGTGTACCTAAATATAAATTATAAATTTATAGTAAAAGAAAATTTATTGAAGATTATTATATTTCACCATCAGACCATGTTCAAAACGTACTTTTTCTTATTACAATAATCAAAGTCTTACCAATGACTATTCAATAAAAATTCAAAGTAATTAAATATTGATAACGTTCTTTCTTCTTGAAACATTTGAGTAGTGATATTAACAATAAATCCAATGTAATACGATAGTACAAGAAACTTTGCAATTCTAGTTTCATTTTTTTGCCATATTTTAAAAATTTCTTGTTCTTTTAGCGATCTTTTCAGCTTGAGGCGATTCCTTACATATGTTATCATACTGAGAATTTTCCGTCTATTAAAGCAAAATGTAATTTTCTTTAATGGCAAATGCAAATTCATGCTAATCAGGAATTTAAAGGAAAGTAATATGAAAATATACATACCTACAGAAGTTGTATGTTAGTGCTTTAAAAAACACCACAAAAATTGTTGCACCTTCCAAAATAAACCTAATTTTAAAAATAAATAATAATCATGTATTATATATCATAAATAAA
>JAUEJJ010000017.1:6587420-6613581 GCA_032164275.1 Synergus coniferae | reverse complement strand
AATTACGAGAAATTATAAAGAATTTAAAAGAATTTTAAAGAATCCCTTAAAATCTCTTGGATTATTTTAAATCCCACGAAATCTTTGAAACTTGAAACCTAGAAAAATAGAAAAAGCTTTTTATATGGATTTTTATGAGGTGATAGCGAGCAACAAGTGTATTTTTTCTGACACTTTGAAGCAGCCACCGTTGCACCAATCGGTGCCAAGTATACACTCAAGGGGGAAATAAAGCCGCGCATTGCAGCGTGAACCGACAATGTATATGTTAATGTCGCACATAAACCTCTGCAACAGGTTCATTTCTCTAAAGTGCGCTGCGCGACGCGAAAATCCCCCAAGAAACGCATCGCAAGTGCGAAGATCATTTTTCATTTGGACACCTGAAAAATCTTACGAATTTGCGTTTCGTATGTGGTCGCGCATCGCCTTTTACGAGCTTTGCCCCACGCTTGCATAACGCTTCTTCTTATTAATGGGATACAAGTATTCTTCGTTCCACGCCTCGCATTGTTGTCAGCGATATAAAGTATCCACGTTCTTTGATCGGACTCCCCTTATTTTTTATCAAAATCTTCGAATGTGCATTGGGTCTCTGTATTTCAGAAATTATTCGCAGCTATTTATTAAATAACATTTATAAACATTCTTACAATCAATTTTAGAGAGTTGAGAATAATTCAAAAGGAATCATTCCCAAAATACGTGATTTAGTAAGAATTCAGAAGCTTCGGCCTTAATCCAGTTGTTAAGTAATTATTTTAAATGACCAAAAATTAGAGCAAGAACCTATTCTAAACTTGAGCCTGATAAAGAGAGTAAATAAAATCCTTCGGAATAAAAAGGATTGAGTTTCAGGGAAGTAGTCCTATTTGATATTACTGTGAGTCACAAATTGACATTTAGTGTCTGTTTGGACGGGATGCTAGCAGCCCTTTGGCTATAACTAATATAACTATAGTTGTAACGAGGATTACACGCTCGTGTCTGTCGGGTCAAGATCATCCAGGGACCATTAAGGGAATATACGTTCCTCACCTCGTAATCCACCGACAGTCGACACATGACCCGACTGACCGGAAGGAGGTCCGCTCGTCACGGAAATCGACCTGTTCGGAAGTGCCTCTCTATCATCCCCGACCTGGAGAATGACCGGGTCGGCTACGGCTGACCCATCCACGCGATGGTCGAACCGATCGTGATTCAAGCTCAACGAACCTGACCTAAGAAACTCGTTCAGCCTATGACCGTTACTGATCATCCCGGAGGAAGACTTCCGGAACGGCCAGTATACACTAACTGACTAACCGGTGTGATAGGAGCGTTTTTAATAAATTTTAATTGAGTGGGAACAGGCTATGACCCTTAGCGCGTGCTGCCAATCGTGTCCTGTCAATTTTTTCATAGCTCATTCCTTCCTTCAGATTTCCTGTTCTGGGACTGGTTGGATACTTGGTTACTGCAGCCGGTGTCCAGATCTAGACTGCACGACTCCAGTGACCCCAGGATCCCATGAAGTGACCTCGATGACCGACAGGATTCTAAATAGTGGTTCCAAATTTATCTTCGAGAGTATCTCGAGCTCTTACAAGGATCATCCTGCAGATTGGAATCTCTGAAGGGAAACGTGCAATTGTGTTTCCAGTTTGTACTCGTAATTGCTGCCTGATGTGAAGGACAATTTGAGGCCATCAGATACATTTACTGGTTTTCCTAGCTTCACAATCAGGGGTAGTTTTCCTTTTTATAATAGGTAAATTATTTTCAGGTTTTTTGTGGTTGAAGAACAGACTTTGTAGATTGAATACGGGACACTTTTTATTGTTGAAAAATAACCACTGTTTCATATCTAATGAAACCATGGTTATTTAACCATTAACATATGTCTAATCAGGCGCTATATAAACGATTAAGAAAATCACCAGACTGGAACGTTGATTTTCCCAGCTCATTTAGAAGATCACGTCATAAAAATCTGCAAGCGTGACATCCCCTCTAAAAATAATAAATCTCGTAAAGGTAGGAAACAAGGCGGGTTTGTTAAAAACATTCGAAAGTCGAAGGGGTTCTCGTTCATCGGAGCGCATTGACGTAAGTACCCCTTCATCCTATGGGGTACTTAGACTAATCTAGCAATCGATCTTAGGGTTTGGGTCAGAAGCCACAGCTGCCTCGAAAGAAGTACGATGACGTCACGACAAAGAGATCACACCGAAGAGGTTGCTTCCTCTGATTTGAGTTTGGTTTCCCACCCTTGCTTCCAGCATCCCTTTTGTACCCAGCTGCCGCTGTTGCTTCTTCGGCTGTCTTCGTTCTTTGTCGAGATGAAAGTATATGTTTATATCCCATCGTTCCATTGTTTCTCGCCTGAGCTTCATTTCTGGTGTGTATTATTAAGACTCGAGATTACCCACCGGTCTCAACAATGGACCAGTAGTGTTTTCAATTTCTACTGACTCTGCTTGGGTTATTAAGTCACAGTGGATGACAAATAAACAGGTAGAAGATGGTCAAGAAGTACTTAAAATTAATGGATGAAAGAAGGCGACATCAAGTGATGTTTTCTTGCTTTATCAATTTTAATACTGGAGATAAAAGAAATTTAACAGTATTTCTCCAGTGCTGGATTTTTTTATTTCAACCTGAGATTTATCTTCACATGACATTACATCTTAAACAAATAGAAACTTGACTCTGTGTCATCTGTCATATTCCCTTTTTTGCAAGTTTCCTAGCATGTGGCAATTGGATCTCGTGAGTCTAGGAAATGTTCCCAGAGGTATACGTTACGCGCACTTAAGCCGGGATATTATTTGCATAGGTTCGGTCTCTGGACGTAAAGCGAATCAGGCCCCCGTCTTCACTAAAAGGATTCAATTTGACAAGCGGAGATTCCGGAAATTACCACGCGGAAGGTGAGACATGCAAAATCAGGGTTCCATATTGCAGAAATACCAGTTTGAATTAAGACACCAACCTACAGTAGAATTCCTCCAAGTGACAGCCTTCTAACTAAATTTTTTCTTCATAATAAGTTCCACTGGAGTTACGTGTTTTAGATAAAATACAAAAGTACTTCATCTAGTTTAGCCTAATTTTTTTAGAAGCAAAAGAATGAACCTTTTTAATACTTCTCCTCCAATTGAGAACACCTGAAACATTTTACCTCCCCCTCTAGTATTGTAGAGTTCTTTTCTCTTTTTTCTTGTTGAGATTCAGAACCCCAGCCCCAAATCTAAGTTGAAGGAGAGGAAAAGGGGTCGTTGATGGCTGAAACGGGGTGCATGTTTGCTCGAGTTTATACGGGTGTATTTCGTAAAACGATATTGTAATGGGGAAGCAGGTTCTTCTCTGAATGAGATTCGTGGACCTGTTCGTTGGTTTGAGATACAGACCGGACGTTTCGTGGGTCACGTCATGAGTCAATATTCGTAAATGCATTCATTGCATTCCTCGGAGACAAGAAAGACAAATACGTCTAGTATTTTGTAAAAATGTTGAAATTCAAACTATTATATGAAAAGACTTTTCTTTTCAATATCGTAGGAATTTATATACGTGCGGAAATTCTCACCCCTTTCTCCCTTTTTCTAACTGACATTTCGAATCCTCTTTTCACACCACTTTTCCCACCCACTTTTCAAAACCCCTTTTCCCACTCCATTTTCTCACCCATCTTTCCTAACTCCTTTACTCACACATTTTCGAAATCAGGGGGCGATTATATAAGTTTTTTAATTTCACTTCCACTTCACTTTTTTGAAATTCCAATTTGGTTCTTTATCCTAATTTAAAAAAAAGGCGTCGTCGAAGAAATGCTGTACATTAGTTTTATAATAAGGACCTTTTTCAGAATTTTAAATTATTTCACGATTCCGCTAAAAAAGTTGCTAAAAGATGCTTACTTTCTCCGTCGCCAGAGTGGCCCTTACCAACCCTCTCTGGTCTCCCAAAAATTGTGCAATTCTCTTATTCTCCCAAGTCTTCCCCATTGGAAGACAAAACCCTCTCGCAGATTCTTTTAGTTTGATTTTTCCGAGTTTTTGAATTGGCACCTAGTGAGAATGCAGGTAACGATGAATCCTTTGGCTAGTCGTTGTTGTCAGTTGGTTGTATCTAGGACAATGGTATCCCGTAGTCTGCTCGTGTTCCACACGATGCATGGATCTCTTTCCACGGGCCAGAAGAAATATGCCCCTAACCGTTTCCCATTATAATCCTTCCGAGTGATCGAGGGGTGAACTTATTTGGCCAAGGGATGCTGCATCTATAGCACCTTCCATGGATGGATGGTGTGCCATATAGCTTTAGTGCTTAGCAGTATAGTATATGCATGGATGTAAGAGTACTATGTGGAAAGGAAAAGAGAAATGAGAGAGACAGAAGGACTTTGAAGGGGTGACTGGGTAAAGGGATGCTGTGGGAATTTTCTCACAGTGTTCTGATCACCTGTATCTACCGAAATGTTCCGTCCTTCTGTCGATACCTTACCCCCAGCGATCGGTGTCATCTGGCTGGAAGGCTGGGCGGAAGTCGAGTCGCTGGACCGAGAATGGATGCGATTCACGATTCACAAGAGATACTTTGCCATTTATCTCATCCCTTATGTCATATATATTCTATATTTTCATTATAACAGAAATTACAATCAATTTTATTCATACAGACTTTTGAATCTTTTTATTTGTAAATGTTATTTATTGCTTGTAGTATAAGTGTAAAGTTTAACTAATGACAGAATTCTCAAAAGAATAATACTTGAATATATTACATGAAATATTGGAATCTTTTGAGCAGATATCGACAAAGATTAAAGAAGAAAGGAGAAAATAGTGAATTAATTATAAATGACAGTTTATTTCTACAGTAAAATTAAAGTCTCTAGTGTCAATTTCCACCAACGGGAGAAGAAAGCAGCTATCTTATTCAATTGTTCTCATTTTCAGAGAGTTTTTTTTATTTATTTTAGGAAATGTAATCTTACAATGTCGACTTCCGTTTGCAGGAAATTTAAAGCAAGCAGGTAGTAGTTTTACCCCTTGGACGAGATTCCCTGCCTCTTTTAATTTTAATTTTCTAGCGAAATCGCGCCATTGTGAAGGAACAGCAAGCAAGCGACAGCGGCTGACTCTGGTTTTCCACGCACATCATCCCTTTTACATTTTAATTTCTCCCCTTTTGCACCGGCTTTTTCAAAGGCGCTCACCGCCACGACTAGGTGGCATCCCTTTAACATTATAATTCTTCCAGCTCTCTCGATTCAAACACAAACTCCTTTTTTCCCTCCCTTTTGCTGCGTAACGTACCGATTTATAGGTTTCGCTGCGAGCTCTGAGGGAAATGTTATGCTACCGACCTCGAATCAATGGCCAAAACCGTTGACACTCGGTTCGGTTCGATGGCAGGCATATGTAAAAAATCACCAAGTGCCAGGAAGGCTTACGGGATTATCGAGTGCCCAGATTTCATATCAATGAGCTCGCAGGTACTTGCGTGAATACATTATTGGCTGGAGGCATACATTAACGGTCCTCCAGTGAAAATGGATTAAAGGAAAGAAATTCGACTCAATTGCAAACTTTCGATCAACCGTCACGATGGGTGCAACGATTTTTTGCAACGAGATTTTTTTTTGAATGGATTTGAGTTGACAATGAGGAGAGTTGTGTATTGAGGAAGAAGATGGAAGAGAAGGTGAGAATTTTAAAAAGACGACGCCAGAAACTCAGACTTTTATTTATCAGTCGTTAGATGATATATTCAAATCAATTACTAAATAAATATCTCGGTGTGATGTGCAATTGTAGACTATTAAATTGAAAATCGTATGTATTGAAGGAAGATGATGATGGAAAATCAGCAATGAAACTAAATTTTTTATTATGGTGGAATTTTTGTTGAAGTTCCTTGAGTTATGTGTTCTGAGGCGCGAACACGTGCCTGTCAGTTGTATTGTTCTCTGATAGATGTACCATAGCCTCACGTGCTACCAACGTGGGAACTGAAAACATGAGCAACAGACTGATTAATGTATCTTCTGATGGACACCACTCGACACTGACCGCCACACACGGGTGACGAAATGAAGAAAAGAGCGAGGTCGGGGAATAGTGGGTATAACCACAGCATTAATTTATTCAGACAGGCCATTGTACACTTATAAAAGTGACCACGGCCAACATGCAGATGGGGTTAAAGTTAACGTAAGAGAAAGTTAGATAATAGCCAATAAACTAGATTACTCGACTCACTAACTAAAGTAGAGAAACGACAGGGAAATAGAATGCAGTTACAAAATTCTCTTAAGGTAATTAAGTTTAGACCGAGTCTAAACGTATGTACGCTTATTCCGAACTATTATGTGAATAAATTTGACTTAGAATTTATTATTAAAAGATGTTTATTAAAGCAATTATGAATTAGTTGGAGAGAACGAAATTGAAGTATTGCGAGATTAATATAATAATATTTTAGAGATTTAATAATGAGGATGGTTGATATGGAAAGCCGAGTTTATGAATGGGTTATGTTTCCATTATTTTTGAGGAATTATGATCCGAGAAAGGATTGGACCAAGAACTGACCATACTCAAAAGGCCGAAAAAAGGAAAAATATACAAGAATCGGACACGTGTTCGTGCCGTGAATCTTCGGATTAAGACGAGAAGGGCGCCAAATAAGTGCCAGATCTTTTCATCATTAATACAGGAAGTCGGATGACCAGCGGTCAATCGTGAGAATAAGAAAAAAACCGGTTGCCAGTTTGCCACCCAACAGGATGAACGGCGCGTGCGACGAGCTGGTCCATTTGATGCAAGGAGTCACCCAGGGCTATGTCAAAAGTCAAGTGAATCTTGTTATACATGTTTTGTGTAGTCCAAGATCCATAAATTTGCTTCCTTCAAAATTCAAATTATTCTAAAGCAAATCATTCTATTTCCTGGCAAAAAAGAAAGAATTTATAATTCTTGATGTTCAGAATGGTATAAGAATTGGGAAACTGTTATCTCTATTGAATGAATTCTGGATTCAATGAGCGTACATAGAATAATTTACATATCCGTTAGAGCGGTTACTTAATTCCTTTTTTACCTCCCCGGGAGGCCCGTCGTCCAAAACCTCTTTCGGTCATCAGTCGACTATCCCCAGGGTTGACCGTGGTTGAGTTTTGCTACATTTTCTAAAGACGTAACGTACTTTTGGGACAGTGACCGCGTCCTTTATCAATGGCGCGCGTAACGAAGGCGAACACTACCTGCCGACAATGAAGAAAAAGATTTCTTTCTTTAATTTTAAACGGCCGACCAGTAGCCCGTGCTTGACCTGTCAGTGAAATCGGATAGGATTGGGCAACGCCCATATGTGACCCGTGATACCTGGAAACACCTCGACGTTCTCCAGGTGGAAGGGGTAGTATATATAATTTAATTTCTTCTTGAGCACCGATGGCGCTCGACGTTGAGGTGAAGCTTTAAGTTGAAAGTTTGGAGTTGAGAGTCTGAGTTGAGAGTTGAGACCACTTTGTTCCGTGAATCTGGTCTTTTTACAAATCCTCACCGCACTCGTCTGACTGGTTCCTTGTAATTAATTGAGTTGGGCATGACGGATCGATCATGAATTTGAATAATTCGTTAATAACTCTGTTTTTCGATGCGAAAACAAGACTTGCGGTGGGTGTAAATGACGACTTTTTTTCACATTCCCATTTTTTCTCTCTTTAATTTCCTCGCTCGCCCAGGCGGTCCATTGGACCAGTCGAGATCTTTCGGAAGACGTAAATTAAGATAATAAGCGGTCTCGAGTCGAATTTGCATTTGCTAATTGCGTTGATGTTTATTTTTAAACCATAATTCAAATCTAGCATTTTGGATCCTCGGAAATTCGTCACTTTGCTTCAGCACATTGTATATAAGGGAAATTTTCGAAAAAAAAATCCTGCGTTTTCGATGCAAGCTTATGTGCATTTATAATGTTTTTTGTTGATGAAACAACAGATTTATGACGTGATTCTTGACCTGCTATAATTAAAAGTCTGGTCTGCCAGGTTTCTTTATTTTTAACATCCAAGTTCATCTATATCAGATTGCGAACAATCTCTTTTTCATTGTCCCAGAACCGAGTAAATCATTGAGTCTGATTCATCTGTCTGCAAAAACAAGCTTCAGTTTATTATACTAATACACAAACAAGTGTCTAAATTACAGTTTAGATTAAAGAAACTCTTTTTCTGTCAGTTAATTATTAGGTGAATGTAAATTGCACTATGAGACTCATTTTATATAGTTGCTTTGGATGTTCTTTTCTTAATTTTTAATTAAAATTTATTTACGAACTTATAGTCTATTTTGGCATTGCATTGAAATTTATATAATAAAAATGCAAGTTTTTGCTTCCTTTCGCGTAAATTTTTTTAAATCGTGCAAATATCTATCGTGGTTGGACTTTGATTTATTGTAGTTATGTCTGGTTCAATTATTATTCAACCTTCACTAATGTAATCAATCTTGTAAAGTGCATTTAAATTTTATCCATTTGGACATCTAATATTTCTCAGTCTACGATGATATAATATTTAGCATGAAAATATATTTTTACATTTTTTGAGCACTGATTCGTTATCTAATTTCAACTGTAAACATCTGCTTGAGGCAAGAAAAAATTATCATGTTTACTTCCGGTGGACAATTAATCAAGATTAAGAAAAGACCTGACCCCACGAACCGTGATGTCTGCTGGTCGTGTGATGACCATCAGTTATCCTGAGATCCCGGAGAAAATATCAAGCATCCATACCTCAACGATCATTACGCTGTCATTAATTTTGACGAGCACGTAATTCCAACGGCCAGAGGTTATGGGATTTAGCAACGTTATAAATTTTATATGTTTCCAATCCTGAAAGCAATCATCCAAATTGCATTCAGATCTAAATTATTTCTTTTTTTTTTTCAATTCAAACAAATGCTTTTAATTTTTAAAGAATGTCCTTTCCAATCCCGTTTTATATCATTTTTAAATTAAAATAAAGAATAAATGTCATTTGAAAATCATAAGGCAATTTAGAGATAAAAGTTTTCAGGATGCAGGAACAATTACAAGGGTTGTAAGAGCGGCTAAGCGTACTTTAGTAGAAAGTCGTAAAGTGATGTCTTTTATGGTGAATTCAGGAGGGATTATGGTCTTGCGTGAAGCTGCAATTTGAGATGCAGGTCATCGTCTCGCGGGATCGTACCCTAATGAAAGCCAAGGCTGCAAAGAACGCCATTGTCCTGCAAGCTCCATGATACCAGGTGGTTAGGATCTTAGCCATTACCATCCAGGATTAATTGTCATGCAAAAACTGTAGATGGCTAAAGGAATGACAGGTGCGATTCGAGACAAAGTTCCGCCCAGTGTCTAACTTTCCATGTCTAACTGTCCATTTATCCAACTCTCCATGTATCCAACTGTCCATTTTTCCAACCGTCTAATTTAGAATTCAAATATATTAGACTTAGGGAATCAATCAATCCTAAAAATTATGTTTCATTCATCCTTTATCAAAATTCCTCCAGGTACTTATTTTCCACAAAGTGAGCTATACATTAGAATGTCTTCAAAAATATTTTCAATGCCTTAAGGTTCTGCAACTATTCTCTTATCAAAAATTATTAAGAAAGGTCAAGAACTTTCTTCACCTTGAAAGCAATAGACATGGATCTAGAAACATTACAAAAGTATCGAGTCAAATCCGAAGTTCAGAACTTCGCTCCACGAAGTAAAGTAGCGAAAGTTCAGATCCGTGAATCTTAATCTGCCATTCGGGGATAATTCAACTCTAGGCCGATTTTTTTCAAGATAGTTCAAGCGTGTCACCCCTAATTAGATTTGAAATCTATCCCTAAGTGATGATATATATTATCACTTTTCTTTTAAAAGAAAATCGTCTAATACGGGTACATCGCTTTAAAGCTGCGAGGGCGAGAGTAGATGGCCTGAGGGTGGTTGGTGAGATGAGGAGGAGTGCGGAGGGTGGATGGGGGTAGGTTTTGGGGTTGGTGATTCTAAGAGGTCCGACACTAACACGCGTGTACGGAACGGGGGTGGAGAAGGGGTGGCTCTGGTCCAGGGGGCTCCAGTATTGATCTCTTTGCCCATCCCCGTACATAGGGGTGGAAGGGTGGTCCGGGTAAGATGTCAGCGTGCGTACATACAAAGTAGCCTTTGCCTACTAGTACGTTCACATGGCTCGCCAAAGGAACTCGAGCTACTTCAAATTCTAGCAACATCAATTTCCAAACGGTATCTTATCTCCAAACACCTAGACACTCGTGAAGAATATCAAACTCTATCGATCAAATTTTACTTTGGAATATCGTTTCAATAAAATACAACTTTTTGACATGAATTTTATTTCAATATTAATATATTCTACACTTTTTCCAACAAGTGTCTTGTTAGGGTAACTCGATACTTTTCAGTTGTTTGTTATTTGATCAACTTTCAGTTACTTTTTTTCAGCTTGTTTTCTGGTAACAAAATGAAAAAAAGACTAAAAAGAAAGAAAAACATTAAAGATGTGAGATAACATTATTTATAAATACGACAGATATAATACTTGGATGGAAATGTTATCGACTTTCAGCATTAGTGGGATTCATCTCAGCTAAAGTGAACCCTTGAATGAAATGGAATTTTCTCTAAGCTCTATTCATTCCCTTAAGTAAATTGTCTTCGGTAAAATTGTCTTGTATCTGATTTGTTTTACCCATTTAAAGAGAATGCTACAAGTACAAAATTACCTCCCAAGGTTCAACATCTTCAGAAATGCAGCAAAGACAAGTAAATGTTTGTTGATGAGAAATTTGCATAGCTATATGAGACAAGAATAAAATTCGAATTAAAATAAAATTGACATGCTTACATATATGTATTATTTGTTTAAAAGTTCCAATTTTTATTACAAGGAATGTATATTTAAAACCTTGTAATGATTTTCATAGGAAATGATTACTCATACACATGCTCCTTAATCTGACTCATTATGATGATCGAAAGTCTTGTTCTCTTTTTCTTCCTCTCTTTCTCATCGTAATTGAGATTATGGCTCGGACATCATGACCAAGCTTATACGGGTGAGCTCGGCAAATACGAGGGGTACTTTCACTCTCAGTTTAACAATTGCTTGAGGAGAAGACTCTATTTTCAGAATTGATGACAGCAGGTTCTGATTCTCCAATAAGTTAATTCGATTTAAATAACTTTTCCATTTTAGCTTCGTTAGCTAAAAATTATTACAATCATAAAAATCAGCATAGTCATAAAAATACTTACAACCACACAATTTAATACAAAAACATAAAAAAAATTATCACGAAAATGATTGAATCCCGAAGTATTTTATTTTATTTACAAGATAATTTAGCTGTTAAAAAATCAGATAATTCAGCACTCTGATTTATTTAATCTTTTCTGAGTCGACTCCAAACATTATCCTCGATCACATCTGGGATTAATTTTTTTCAAACTCCGTTGCGTGTATTTTTTTCAACCTGACATTCTTTTATAGGCATAAAGACGAATGCGTATCCTGGTGAGGTAGAAGGACATTGACATAAATTAAGGGCGCATGCACTTAATTATTCCAGCTAGGTTTTACGCATTATACCTATGTGTGCAAAGCAATCTGTGTCTTATTGTTTAAGATTCATTGCCATGCATGCGCGAGTTTTTAATTGTATACGTATAGTTATATACCTGCTTGTGTTTATATTTATATACCTGTCCCAGTGGAAATGTGTTTTTTTTGTATGTGCACGTATTCGCTTTGTACTCCTACGTGATCGCACATGCGCGTGCTCATATTATGCATAAGGAAAATAAAGAAAAAAGGGTCGCGCTCAAAAGGCCGTCAATGTTAAACGTAACTCCTTCTTCATTATGCAACAGCCCTTTAAACCAAGAATTGAGAGTGAGGGTGATTCTGAAAGAATTTAACAGTTTCAGAATAAAGTAGTTTCAAAGGAAATTGAGAGGATAGTGACGCGCTTTAGCGTTGTTTATTTCATTCTTTGTGAATATGAATGGTATTTCAAAAACGTTTTTTAGGAAGAGGGTGTAATTTATAGAGTTTTCGATTCTAAAGAGAATAAAACAATGAATTGCATTGCAAATTAAGGGCCAGAATTGAAAGCATTCAAATTTGTAAGCTTTGGAATTTAGATATTTAGAGCCATGTAAATGTCCAGAAACCCAATCATCTTTTAGGTTTAGGAGGAATTCCTTATTGTCAATATGGTACTTCTCCAGAATCTGCAACCTAAGTGGATTTTGGACATTTGCATTCTCGCAAAGTCCCCTTTTGCCATATTCTAACGTCTGAGTTGAACTGAATCATCTAAACTTTAGTGATATCTACATCTGTTGCTCGTAATGTCCATGCAGATGTTAAATTTCTAGAAGAGAAATAATAATTCCCAAAACAAAAAAACTAATTGCACCAACAAAAAAATTCATCACTCTATTCTATCGATATGTCCATTTTCTAATACTTATTTACTAATTTCCTACCTAATTTTCTCAACAATAAATTATATCGTTCACAGAAAGTTTTTCTTTAGAAAAATTTCTAAGAGTGAAGATACTACCCTGACCTCCACCCACAACTTTTATTTTGGATCAAGGATCCCAGGAACATTCCAAGATTGAGTCTTCCGGTAAAAGATGAAGGTGTTTTCCAAGATTAAATTACCCACAGTGAGGACCTGCGGGATCCGTATTTCGACCTTTACTCGTCTGGAATCTCTAACCGAATCTCGAACAATTTGACCGAGAATCACGAGCGACCTTAAGCCGCTTAACGATCAATTATATAGAGCGCGATAACGCTCGGGAATGACGGAGATAATGAATTTTCCCGCACCTGCCCTTCCCTCCTCTGATATGCTCCATCCACCCCCAGAATTTCACATAGGAAAAGGGTGAGCTTTGCCAGTAGGATGCGGGGTTTGAGAGGACTGTCCAGAATTGTGGCGCGCACACGCACGAGAGTAATTACACACCAAGCCCTGTACATAAATGTGTATACTGGCATGCAAACTTGGTGGGGTCTCTAGAAGCAATTTACATGGCAGCATCTCCACACTGTGGGACGAGACAGCACCGGAGCATTGTAATTCAAGTAATGTAAGCTTTATGCAAAATACATGTTAGTTAGGAGTGCAGGAGATAGAGCTCGAGTCCCGACCACCCTTCTGTATTCTGGCCATCCGTACTCTCCCTTTAATTCACCCCCACCCTCTAATTCCCCCCCCAACCTCTGACTCCAAGTCCACCCCCAGCGCCCTTCGGCTTTGCCCTCCAGCATCTCTTACTCTCTCGAGGGTGAAGCTTTCTCCTGGACAAGGTATTCCTTTCCTCTCACTTACTTGCTTACTCCCTCTCTCCCTGTCTCTCTTTTAGAATTCATTTTTTCAGTATTTGCGATCCATTTTAAGAATTTATTCTTCATTTTAAAACTACCCAATCTCTATACCTCATCTGCAGTATAGATAAAGTGGTTTCAAAAAAGGCGCAAGAAAGGGGCTTGAAGCGAATGTAATTTCGATTTTGAGAAACTTGACCGGTTTTAAAATACTGAGAGTGTTTGAACTTTACTTGAGGATGCAGCTTTCTCCTGGGACATGAACTTCCCCCTATCTCACTCACACTTCGAATTTCTCCATCTCCTTCTTTGAGATTTTCTCCCTCGCTCTGAGATCTTTCCTCTCTCTCACACCCTCTTTGAGCTTCCCTTGCATACTCTCTGAATTTCTCTCTCTTGGGTGCTTTCGCCGAAACACCCTCACATATGTTTGGGCGTGTGAGTAAACATAGACAAGTGGTTGAACGAAAAATCAGGTGTATATATGTAGGGTGGAGAGCTTCACCCACGTAGGTTACACATCAGTGTCGGTGCGTAAGGTCCCTTGCTGGCAAGAGAGAAATTTCTTCCGAGCTTTCTCACGAGTCGCCCCTTTTCTAGTTAGGCTCTCTCTTCAATTCACGGGTTTTGGCTTGCTTTCGAATTCTCTACTCTGGCTTTCCCTTGCTTTCACGCACCCCTTCTTTGCTTCCACTTCCTTCTCATCTCCCTTCCGCAGGTTTAGTTACTTGCGTAACACCCCCTTCGATCTGCCTTGACCAAGGCTGGACCAAACATTGGCGTAAGGCTTAACTCAAGAGATTCTTTTTTATACCTGCAAACTGCTTTTTAATCTTGCCATATTCTGAATAAATTTGTACAAAATGACAATTTCAGTCGTCACCGTATACTTAATGTCGTTAAAAAAGGCGAAAAGATGATTTTAAAAAAAAATGTGAGAAATAGGTGACAAATAGGTGAAACTATTTTAAACCAATAAAGCAGAGACCCTAAAAAATTTGACGAAAAATCCAAGCCAAAATCAAAAATCCAATCCAAGTCAATGAAATTTGAATTGATAATTCAAGAGAGATTAAAAGGAATTCAAAACCTTAACTGAGAATTTCAGACTTTTAAGTATCCATTAATCACTTATCAACACAACCTTCTTTGAATGAAAGCCGCAACTTTTCAACTAAACTGAACTCTTTGAAATCAAAACATCATCAATCAAAATTAATGTTTTCAAATATCAATCTACTCAAAATATCATACTGCTGAAATTTTTAATATGTAAACTAAATTGATTAATCAATTACTGCTAACAACAAAATATTTAGATAGTAATACCATTCTTTATTTGTCAGGACCTAGTGAGCTAGTGATATCTAAATCTAACCACGTTTAAAAAGAAAAGTCCTACGCTCATGTGTCGAAAAAAAGCCTTGAAGAGTATTCGCTGTACGCAGAAGCAACGGGGTTGCTACATAATACGTAAATATATATACATATAGTTAGAGTTAGAAACTGCCCGTGACACACGAAAATTCTAGGGAAAGCCTCGATAGCTTTGAACGGCTCTGGACTGGTAAATAAAGTAGGAACTTCGTACCCATATGCAAGATAAAATACAAGAAATGTATAAAGGACGAAGAGTGAAGCTGCTTGAAACAGTTTTCGTAGAAGAAAGTACTTTTCTTCAAGCATTTTGCATACATACAATTTGTTACGAAGAGTAAACCTTCACTTTTTAAAAAAATTCAATAGTTTCACTTTAAAACATTAACCAAGGTCTATACAGTATTTTATCAACATATATATATTCAGTATATACTCGGTACTCTTAACAAAAAAGTAAAACTTCTGTCAAAAGAAATTACTGCACCTATATTATATACATTTCATTATTTGACTCCTTCTTAGTATAATTTATGTTAATTAATGTTCTGCTTAATATTCTTCAGTTGAAACTCCTGTGCTCTGAAATGTTAATAAGCTACTAGTCATCATATATGATTATTACAAATTTAAGATACTGCTCTTCTTTTAAACGTATACATACACAATCTTTAAGAAATTTATCTTCACTGGATAATTTATTTTCATCACCTTTCAAATTTACATGTCTGAATTTGAAGCAATCAAATTTTTACTGCATTGACTCCATATATATACTGAATCATAAATATTTAAGTATTTTCTATAAATAAGCGCCAAGACATTAAATATTTATTTTCCAGTTATGTGAAGTATGTAGTTTTATTCTTGCCACATAAAAACTGAAATATAAAAAGAAAAAATCATTTAATTGAAGCTTAAAAAATGTAGGAGCGTTAATTTTTCGATGGGTCTTGAAAAAATTATTTTCTCACGCGACCAGTTCTTGCCAATCGGTCCCAGTCACTCATCCTTGGAGGCCTTGAGTCGATGATTCCAGGAAAGACGAGACATCGTTTAATTTTGAAAAGTTAATATAGTATTTATGGCCGAAACGCACAGTTGTCTCATAAAGGAGATACACGTAATAACAAAACTAATATCGATTCAATCACGAAGAAACGCATCTCGCAAAAGAACTCGTTTCTGCTTTGAGACCATGCATGCGTGAATCCACTCACTGTGCAGTAAATCTACTTGTACGTGCGTCATGCAAAAGACGCCTGTTTCAAAGTTACGCGTCAAACGAGCGTGAAAATAACAAGACCAATATCCACATTCTTGTTCCCTTTCTTTTTTCCTCTTCTTGAGCACCACTAATTATGCAAAATATTTTGAAACTTTCGTTTATTATTTTTAGTACCCGCAGTAAATCATCTTCTTGAGAAATATTCTAATTATCTTCACTTTCTGTGGTGTATCTTATAGCGTTCCGAATTATTTGTTTTAGGTGAAGCAAAACAGAATAAAAATAGATCTAATAGGTCCCCAAAAAATAGGGCGCTGGTTGGATTCTAGCCGGACGCTAAAACCGCACTTTGAAAATCTAAAACAAAAAATGGATTTAAAACATTATATTTAGAATGAATTATTTGCTTGAATGCAATTTAAATTAATTTATAATATTAATTATAATATTATCTTTTAATGTAATAAACATTAATTTGACAATTTCCGTCCTTATTGTATTAAATCTGAGTGGAGCTGAATATTTGAAACCACCTAAAAAGGGGAGGTCGATTAATATGACTAGATCGACGTGACGCACACGTAACGTTAATTATCCATAGAGCCCCCGAGCGTAGAATTTCTCGTAGCACAAGATCCCACATCTAATTTGCATGGCGCTTAATCCGAAAATCCAGGAATCGCTAGGAGCTCGAAGCTCGAGTAAACGAGCAAACCTTGGCCAAGATCGTTGGAACGACTTTCAGTCCAGGCAGCCGCACGAGGGTTGCCATGAGAGAGTGTCCAAGGGTGGCTCGTAGGACGTAGATGAACTATGGCCATGCCTGACCCCCCAAGACATAGAAATTACCCCTTATCTTCGCGAAGCAAGGTCCTCGCCATTCTGAATCCTAATGCTCGGTCCACAAGATAAACGTTCGACCCCGTTATTAGTTTCCCATATTCCACGTTCCCTCCACACATATCAACTTACGTGTCCAATCAGCGATCTTAAGATGGCATATTTTAAACTTTCTCCTTTCCAATTCTAGGGGAATTGATTTTTTACCCCGAAATCTACATTTCAGCAGATTTTAATACTACATTCACAGGGTGACGATTCAAAGGACGATTTAGATTTCCCGGTATTTTCACGTTCAATAAAATGCTCGGTCGCAGCCCTGAATTCATATTCCAGAAATATCTCCTACATTCGATACAATAAATTGAAAGCCCTCTTAAAGATATTGTTATTATAAATTAAATCGTGCAGAAGTTTCCGATCGGGGCCCGATCAGGCCGTGTGTTCCCCCCCCATCTGAAGTGAACCCCCCAATTTGGGCCGGATCGGGTCCAGAGTTCCCCAATCGAGACCCAACTGAAGTTATATATTATAGCAAAATTTCTACACGGAGTAGACATTCTGCCTTAAACCTTCAGATACAAAATTAAATATCTTTATAAAAAATCCCGGCTTGTCTGGGTGTCCCTTCCGGCTTGATAATACACAATGCACATTCTCTGAGTGCTGATATATATATATTACATATCTATATATATAATATGGATAATGGATATGCACATTCAAGTGAATACATACATTCCACTTCTCACACGTAGCATACATACATGTTCAGTCTTTTATGGACCAAACGCGTACCGACGCACGTAGAATGTAATTAAGATAAATTAGCGTTAAGGGGAATTCAGTTGAAGGGATGGCAAAACGCAGAGGGCTAAGGGTGAGATTGTGTTTGTACGAAGATGTAACTCTGTGTGTTTTATAGAAAGCACAGGATAAATGCTCCCAAAATAAATAAAGGAACATAATTTTTAGATCAATCGACCAGATAAAGATGAATCATATAAATATTACGCAACGAATAGAGAATTTCTTGGAATATCTAACACGCAAGGACGTTGATTTGAAAAATGCAAAATGCGGGAAGTTGATGAGAATGATCGAGGATTAATTCCTGTTTTCAGCTAAATTTAACATAGTTTGAAAGTTGCATAATCGAGAAGGTGAACTTTCTGCAGCTGGCAACATTGAGAAGTGCGCGTTACGTTGTTACATTGCATCGCGTCGTTAACGATATCTTGGTCTGGACGTTGAAGGGAAACAATGCCTTGGGGGGTGGCTGCCGTTGATGGACGCTTCCGATAACCGCCCTCCTCCGATTTCCCTGGCCATTATACTATTTAATTAATTAAGTTCGCAAGACCCGAGCCAGCCAGCACAGTGATTAATAACATTGTATGGTCTAGCACACCATACTTGCTCAACTCAGTTTGTTGGTAGATAAACTATCGCCCTAGTACGTACATATGTACTTAGCCCGGCACCCACCACCCTCCAGTGTTTTTTACGACCACTACCCACCACCTTTTACCTCCAGGAAATTCATCACCATTCAAAATCATTTGCGCGTTTTCCATGTAAGCCCCGCCAAAGACAAATTACAACTTTATTGAGATGAAATGTTTTAATTTCAATATTCATTTAGAATTAGACCAAGCATTCATTTAGATATAGATTGAACAGTTTTGAAACTTAATTTTCGAGCCAAATTCGACTACGTACATTTCACCCGGTGTGATTGTGAAATTGGCACGAAGATTGAGCACAATGTACGAAATTGACTCTGCCGCAATCTATTGTTTTCCGTACGACTAATCGCGGATAGAATTTCTCTATTTGGCGAGCGACTCTAGGCGGCGAACTCAATGAGATTAGACATTGCAAATGGACGTGGTCTATCTCAAATGAAGCGACCAGCACCCTTCGTCGCTTCCATGGGCGTATCTTCTATGAATTGTATATTACTTTCTATCATGAAAATTTAATTAATGACAGTGGCGTAGAAACTAGATTTTATATTATATTTATACCACAATAAATAATTATTATCACCTCATCAAACCAGGCTTCTAATTTTTAAGCGATAACATCACTTAGAAATACAATAGGAGCATCAATTAAAATTTTTTATTTATTTTTGATTTTTTGGTCTTTTTGCCTTTAAATTGTCGGCGTGACACCTTTAGCACGGTATTACACCAATGCGCCAATTAAAAATTGGTGACGGCCCAACGGGAAGGAAAAATCGGCTTCGGCGTGGCGGCGCAAACCTTCCATTCTTTCAAAAGAGTCACTTATTCTCGAGCTTATTCTCGAAAAAAGCTTCTAGGAGTATAAACATAAATAATTCAATGAAATTTTACTCAATTATTCATCATAATTATTTATCAATACTACTACATTCTTATATTTAATATTTATTATGTTGGTCTAAGTAAATATCTTTTTTCTACACTGAAACTGAACCACAGCTTTCTCAGAAAGGATTCTTTAAATATGAGATAGCTTTAAGAAAGTGTCGTATATAGAGGAAAATAAGGTGAATTTAAAAAAAATGAATAATTCAAAAATGCTTTCCCTCCGCCTATGAGTATTCCTCCCTCGCATCGATAAGCCGCACGACTGAATTTCGCGCCTTCCTCTTCGAATCGCATTTAGTCTACATGTTTAGTATACAGTTATACACACATGTACTGTATGTATAGTGAGGGGCCTCGTATTTCATTTTCAAGGGATCAGGCCCTATCCTGATCTTGCGATTTTATACCCGCCCACTTTCTCACGAGATTCTTGTCGAAGTGATGGGGAACAAAATTAAAGGATAAAAAAATTCTTTAATCGTCGAAATCTCACTTATTTTCTAATATTTGATGAACGTGCCGAGTTATTATCCATTTTTGACCTGCTCAACTAATTCGGAACTGGCATTATCGTCGAGAAAAAGAAGGCCTTAGTATTGTTTATTTTTAATTATTTTATCGATTGAAAGAAAAGATAATTGTTTCCATAAATTTTCTACCAATTAATCAAATGTAATGAGCCAGTCAAGTATTAATTGGATATTAAATAATATGAAGAGTAGATTACACGATATGGTGATGGCATTTAATGCTGAAGGAAATATTGACAAACTGTATTCGATGTGATATTGAGGGAAGATTAACCCGGACCTATCCTACAAGAAGTTGCGATGATGCTTTCCTCGTCCCATGGACCCATCACAAGAAAAATGCCAAACATGCCGAATGTCTTTCACCCCAAGAAAACTTTTTCCTTTCCTCGTTAACCCTCGACAAATCTTGGGGTCGTTGACATGCAGCGCTAAGAGGGGATATTACATTTATATATCAAATTTCTATTTGCAAAAAATATACTTATTGTCAGTTCCTAAATAAGACTCGAGGGTCAAAAAAACCTATATTTATAGAAATTCACCAGTTTTTAATTACTCTGCTCTCTAAAACAGTCAACTAGAAATCTGACATTAATTGGATTTATGGCTTCATAAATTTACTAAACCAGATTGCAATAATTGTCTCTTCTAACTTGCAAAATTTCTATAAAAATGTTCAAGTAACAAAATTAAGAGTTCATCCGGAGTTGAACAAACAATTTTTGAACCATTTTTCGTGTTAATCTGCTGATCATGAGCGAGAAGGGCACCTGCGAAAGTAGCTCGATCATTCGACTTATTGTTGCGGTGCCACACGAATCCTGCCCTTGTAGCAGGATCCATTATGGCGACTGGTAAAAATCGCCGATCATGCGCCTACAGCGAAAGGTGCAACGGATGACGATGATGAGGAAGACGAAGAAGTATCAAGCAGAGATGTAGGGGAAGAGGAGACGAAGAAAAAAGCGTCATTGCGATAAATCATCTCTGGACGACAGGCATTGAGAGACGCATCTCTCTCTCACTCACTCTCACTTTCACAGAACACACATTTTCGCTCTCCTTCATTCTAACATCTAAACCTGCACTCTTTATCTCTCTTCTCCTCGTACCAATCTGTCGAGGAGTATTTCGAGATTTTCTCACACTCAACAAGACCAATCGTACGCCAGAGTTTCTTGGTTACCCCTGTCAATGATCAGCTGAACACCAATCACAGATCCATCAGCGCGACGATGATCGATGACTGACGAAAATCAATCGATTGTCCCAAATCTCTTAAATATCTAGGTCGAAATTCTCCTTTTTTGTGACAATCGCACTCGCGAATCAATCTATATTTTTTCATTTTCCCAGAATTCAGGAGTCAAACTTTCTTTGTACTTTCATTTCCTGCTTCCTCTCCGTGTGAAAAGATTTCTGATAAAGGGAATTCGAAGATCATTATGATATCATTTTTTTAATATTATCGGGGAAGAACGGAATTTTTTTTTAATTTCTATGGAATACAAATTTTGCTCTTTATCAGCATTATGAACTAAACACATACAATACGCAATAACTTATTATACTAATTTCTACTTGAGAGAAAATTCTACGTTCTTTAAATTTGTTAAATTAGTAAATTATCTTAATTGTATTCATTTTATCAAATTTACAATACTTCAAAATGGACAGGATTACTTTGGGGATTTTTCAGATTTAGATTTCACTATGTACAGTGTATACACATTTAAATATTTCATCTCTTAAATTTGAGGCATTGAAAAGTTATATTGCCCACTTCAGAATTTATTGTAATTCCAGACTACAGACTGCACAGTGACAAAAGCTACTTATTGAAATTTATGACCAGAGTAATAAGCCTTTAGAATTCCTTCTAAAAGCTGGAATAGAAAAGAATTCTAACATTTAAGCAGCTTAAAATTAATCTTTATGTTACCCTAATAAAGTAATGCAATGTGTTGGCATTCAAGGAAACTTGAGAAAATCTGCATAAACTTTGCTACCTGGATTCTCATTTAAAGCCTCCTTAACCTACCTACTCAGCGCTCACCGGCCTGCAATTTTTGATGAGGGGTTTGAGGGACAGAGAGGAAAGCATTTCTCTCAGTCCCTCAGGCAATGAGGGGCAGCATTTCTTCCTGCCCAATGAAATTTTGGCTCCAAAAATATTTTTAGGAGTTAATAAATGACCTTCGAGTCGAATTTTTTAAATTGCCTGTTTAACTTTTTTTAAGGTTTCTGACGTTAAAGGCTTTTAAATAATTATGGAAAATACAAAAATATATATTTAAAGGGGAAAATATCATCGCTTCAGATATGGAACTCGTACTCTTTTCAATCCCAATTCTCGGCCCTGTACACAATGTGTGTGAAAAAGAGCCGGTATACAAGATTGTTACCGAAACAATGGGGCAAGTGCACTTCTTATTCTTATCCGCGCCTTTGCACCCCTGCAAATTATGATTGCCCTAATTCCATCGGACACTTTGCCACCGGCGGGGGAATTTCCTTGCAGACTCACGTACCTTACATTATCCCTAGACGTTTTCAGTTAAGCCGGATTTTTCTCTAAATTAATTTAAAATCTCAATATTAAGTGTTTTTATTATACATTATGAAGAATTACCAATTTTTCCTGAAACTTGAGACGAAAGGATGCTACGAATAAATTGCCAAGTTGCTATTTACTAATTAGTATTTGTACTTAAATTACATAACGAATTACGGGCCCTCAAAATACGAGTAAAAGTCTGCAAATTTCTAACAAGAATTTAGAGTCTTATTAGCTAGGGTCCAATCATCTACACGAGAATTTTTTTTAGCAATGAAACGGGTCCATAATTGTATTTGGACTAAATTTAAACTTCAGTCTGTCTCTTTCTGACTTTGAAAGTTTGCTTTCGGTCACTCATTTCTCTTCCTTGTCTTTCATCCTCAAGTGCCTGTTCTATTTTTCTCTTCTGTTTCAAAACAAGATCACAACTTCTCTCTTTCTTTTCTCTCGAATCCTTTCGTGGCGTCGAGAAAGAAATAATTCAAACCGCGAAAACCTATAATTTTCGGTGTCTTGACTGCGATGCTGCAGCGAGATTGTTATCTTCGGAAACGAAGAAATATCATCGATAGGCCCTATCGGTATAAATATAAATACAGAATACGAAATTCCGAAATTCGTCATTCCTGATGCAAGAAATTCCTAACTTCCAATCACCCGAAAGGCTTCCATATTTATTTTTAGACATATCCTCAAATACGATTTCTTTTTCTTGAAGCTCATCTTCGTCTGTTTACGAGAATCATACGTTTATGTTCAATATTAAAAGTATTTTCTCCAAATTCATTTTCGAAAATCTCCTTTTTAAATACACATTTTATTACCAAAAAAAACCAAGCCAAGAAACGTTAGATCTCATCAGATATATAGAAGAAGCTTCACTTGATTACTCTCTTTAAAAGTTTAGCTATACTTTTATAGATTTCGCAATTATAAACTTCTTCAACACAAAAATGAATAAAACTTTATATCCATGAGGTATAGCGTTTGTGAATAAGATAATGGAAAGAAATTTTAAGTCCTAATTTCATAATTAACCGGTTTTTTTTTAATTAAAAGAAAATTATCCTTTGATAATTAAAATATTTTTAAGTACTTCAGTATCTTCTTAAAAGCAAGACGAGGTTTAAATCAAATACAAAATTTTCTATTAATTCGTTCAAAGTACCTATCAAGTTACTTCCAAGACTGATTATGATTATTATTATAATTACATATATTTTTAAAAGATGTCTTTAAAAAAAGATTGCAATTTACCTTTAACTTTTTAACTCTGAAGATGCCTTTGCTCCATCTTTGTGTTTCTTTTTTAATATCTTGGTAGATACCAAGATATTAAAACTAGTTGCCTATCTTTTTCTTCCTCTTCTCATAATTAACAGAAACCAAGTCACGAGCGATCTGTAACGAGTTGGCGGACGTATTATAGTGCATCCTTGATATAGAGGAGATCTCGATTAAAAATCTTGGAGGATTAAGAAAGATGAGTAAAAGAGGAGAAAGAGAGAAAGAACTTTAATTGTGCCGAACAGCACCAAACAAAAGAAGAGCCGCTCTTCAAGGTCGAGACAAATCCGAGGGCAAATCGCCTTCTCGCGAATGACGTCAGGATGCAGTTAGACTAGTTTTAGTTTTAGTTCGTGGTCCAGTCTCGCCTGCCTGCGGACAAACAAAGGATCCTCAACAAGTTGTTTTGAAAGCAGCGAAAGATGCAGCACTTTTAGAATTCAATTACTTCTTTTATTACCAGCAAAACACATTTTTTAGTCATTTTTACTTTATCATAAGAGCAATTTAGTTTCGCCAAATTTACGTTTGTAATAATAAATATTTTTACTAAAACTAGAACATTTGCCTACATCCGTACGAAACGGGGGTAATTGGCAAAACTAAATTTTCTCTTTATGCTAATTACCATATGTTCGTAAAGTTATTAATTGGGTTAGCACTTTAAAAGTATAAAAAACAGGAATTAATTAAAATTGAACACTTATAACAAAAGAATAAAATGAAAAATATATGTAAACTAAACTTGAAGTTTCTGAACTTGAATAAGGGTCAGAAGTCGACGGCCTCGGAGTGCGTAATGCGGAAACTGAAAACCATCGCTTGCATCGGTGGTGGCAATCATACGGTGGTCCAATTACCATAAGAAGGGCTCTAATTTCACACAATGCCCCTTTTTTGAAGCTTCTGACCGACTCCACACATGGTTCTTCGTAGCTCAGGGCAATCTTTTTTTACGATTTCTCAATAAAATCTTCTCCTCTGTTATACTTCTTCGCCTTTCTGGTTTCTGCCATAGTGTGTTATTAGTAGGTATTAATAATTCTTTCAAAAACTCATAAGTACTAACTATTGAGGCTTTCTGTTTGATATTGAATTGCTAAACAATTTACATTGGATTTCAATTTTGAATATTTCATTTTTAAATTGTGTAATTTTACACGACTGCAATTATAAATTATTTAATTTTTTAATGATTAGCTGTAATAGAAAAAATTTTGAACCCCAGTATCAGAATTCAAATGCATTAAGTAGTCTGTACCTTAAATTCACCGTCGTGAATTATTTAAAATTCTTTATTTAGAAAAAAATAATACCACAGAGAAAGGCGAAACAAAAGAAGCCCAAGCACGTCGACAAGTCAAAAGCGACGCTTTTCTCCATTCTGAATCCAAAGTGGAAAGGGGAGTGCCTGGATTTCCTTAATAAAATGGGGCGCAAACGCCACGCCAGCGAATATCTCGCTGATAGTGGCATGGTCAGCTCGACGTCCACCACGAAAATGCTAGAGGGGTTGCTAGGGAAAATCTAGAGAAGGTGGTAAGAGGGTGAGGCGGTTGCTTAGGTTGATTCAATCTGACACGAGCTCCCAGCCACCCTTTGGCTTGACTTTCGTTGGATTTCCGTTGTGGCCCACCCTGACGCCAAATAGAAAGAGAGTAGAGAACATTTTGATTAGCATTAACGGGAAGAAGTAGTGGAAACCGTTTCCCAATGTGTCGCCAAAATGTATTCGAAATCAGATCATCGGAGAGATAGGACTTTCGGGAGAAAAATCGAGAGCTTTTCGTTTTATCCTTTTTATCTTGTGAGGAATCAGAATAGCCTTCAGATTTGACATCACGCAGACGCAAAAGTTTTCGAGTTTAACGGGATGCTTCACGACCCCCTTTGTCAAGTTCTCTAAGTCTGACACGTAGTCCACTTGGTGGGGGTGCGATAACATTAGTATGGAAATTATTGTCCACTGTTGTTTCGCAAGAGGAAGAAAGTATTGATTTTTTAGCTTTAGCAAGACTCTCGACTTGGGCTTGGAACTTTTATTCTCTCTTTCTCAATCCTCCAATTTTCATTTTTGTTTCAACATCCAATTGAAATATGAACTGGAAACTAATAAATTGCATATAGTACACATTGTATATTACGAATTTAAAGGGAAAAGAGAACCTTTATAATTCCAATCAGGTTCTATTTCCCAGAAATGAATATGGATATGCTATCAGGAGGGATTCACTTTAAAGTTCAGCGACTTGGGAAAGTGCAGGGACCTGTGCAAATTTCTTTTTACACGTTCTGACTATAACCACGTGCCTGAGAGTCGCCCACACACGTGGCGCGTTTGTTCATCAGGTGGTTATATTGCAATATGATAAACATATTCATGGTGTGGGGTTGACGCATTCCGTATGCAAAGTGCAAGTGGGGACTCGCCTCGTGGCGCGTAAAAAAAAGGTATCAAAAAAAAGTGCAAGGTTACCCACATTTTTTATCCGTTCCAACCGCTTAGGGGTTAAGGGGTGGGAAAAGGATGCCGTGGGAGGATTTGCTTCTAGTGTATAATGTCATACACTGTAT
>JAUEJJ010000017.1:6565789-6587320 GCA_032164275.1 Synergus coniferae | reverse complement strand
ACCGCTTAGGGGTTAAGGGGTGGGAAAAGGATGCCGTGGGAGGATTTGCTTCTAGTGTATAATGTCATACACTGTATGATTATTCCTTGAAAATTATCTCCGTGACTATAACTCTTTTTTATTATAATAGCTTTTTAAAGAATTTAGAAACTGTATTTTTCATTGAAGATCAACAAAGAATATCATAGATCATACGTGTCTAAAGAATAATGATTTATATTAGTTTTAGCCCGTTCAGAAAAAAATAATGAGTATAAAGATGCAAATGAATTTCATGAAAGATTACAACATGGAGCTGAAAAGGAGATCATTTTCACCTAAACAGGCAACTTTTCTATTACATCATAAAGATCTTGAACCAAATCTCAATTCCACCTGATTGCTGTTCCTTTTCATTAAATTTTCTCACTCGTGTCCAGTTTAGCAAACATTTTTCTCACTCGCAATTCACACGACTTAAAGCATCGCGTATTTTGGTACTGTACCAAACTGTACTCAAGGTTTCTGGTGCCATGCGCACATTTCTCTAGCCTTTCATCTTTCTCTTTCTCCGGTTCTAGGGGAAAGAAGGGAGGATGTCGGTGGGGGTGGAAAGACTTTCATCTCGCTCTCTCACATTCTTACTCCCTCCTTTTACTCTCTCACTCTTTCCTCTCCTGTAGGAAGGATTCTCCTCTCGTCCTTCGAGACTAGTGTCGGGGAAGTTGTGGTGGCTGTAACCACAACGGGCCAAAGGAGAAAGTGAGATAGGCTACGTTTAGAAAAGGATATACCAACGTCTCAAGCTCTCAAATTTGGTTGGCTGTCTCGAGTTGGTTGGGAAGGTATGGCTGTAGGGGTGAGGGAATCGTGTGCCAAAGTGGTGGGGATAGGAGGCAGCAAAGACTCGCACTTCATGCTAAGGGGCAGAAGAGTGGGAAGAGAAAATTGTTGTGGGGAGGGCAGGGGGAGTGGCAAAAGTGCCTTGGCGTTGGCGGGACTGAACTGACTCGAAACTCGGAATTCCAACGGACAGAATAGCACCGTCGTTCGTGTGGTGAGGGTCGGTAGAGTCGGTGCTTGTGGTGTGTTGTCCTGAGAGAGATCAGGTTATACTGAGATACAAATAAGGGTTCCTACCCCTATTTACGTGCGGTAAACGTGAATAAAAACCAGTGAAAATTGTGATATCATTTTTAAACAGAATTGGTCTCTAACAGTGCTAAGAGAAGCCACACAAATGCGAGAACGCAAACGCCGGCGATGGTCTCAGTAACTATTTTCTCAAGGAGATGTGATCAATCTGTATTTAAGTGATCAGTGCAAAAAAAAACAGTGGCGTCTGTGAAAAAAGGGGAAGGGACAGAGAGGACATCGGTATTGTGCTAAGTGACTGTCGGTAATTTCAACGCGAAGAATTGTGATTGAACGCTGAGATGTAAAGCTCACAATCAGAACTAGTTGTGTTTTTCGTTTTTTCGTCTTTTCCCGAAATTTTATTTTTCAAAAAACTATAAAGCTACTTGACAAATGTGAACCAAACGGACTTTTGTTTACATTGTCATCTCTTTTTGAAACCTCGCGCGGAATTCGGCATTAATAATGATGCCGGTTGCGGGGAGTTGTGAAGATTCCTGTCTCGCAATTTCACGGACATTAGCTGGAGCACCACGAGTTGTCATATGATAAATGTAGAACACGTAATTACTCCTTTTGTTTTATTTGGTTTCGGTTTCTTAAATTTTTTCGTGAATCTGATTTTCCGAATTTTGGTTACGTACATTAATTGTGATAATTGTGAAAAATTCGATTCACGCAAAACGCGAGTGCGCCTCAGTGATCCACAAGACTGCACTTTTTGAAAAAAATCACTGAATAAAATCAGTGAGAGATCCAGAGGAGCAATATGAGTAAGATGACGAGTGTAGAGCAGCATCAACAACAACAGTTCGTTGGTGGTAGCTCAAGTTCAGAGCATCATTGTAAGGATCATCGTGTTTCGTTTGAAAGTGAGAAGAGTCTCGAGGTGCACCTTCGGTATCATCACGAGAACCTGCTCAGTGAATGGGGTAGCCAGACACAGCAGGAAGAGAGCAATAATAACAACAGCAAGGCTGGGAACCATAACAGCAGCAATCATATGGGTATAAAGCGGGAAAGTGTGACAGCACCAGCTGATTCAAGTGAACCTTCCTCGAGGCCTCCCTCGGAAGGAACAGCAGCATCTTCGTCCCAGCAACAACCCACTCCAACGTCACAGGAATTCCCGAATTTTCCAACTCCAATGTTCAACGAGAACTACTACATGCAGAACGAAGCGAATTATATCCTGCCCCACAACAGCTACTCCCCTAATAGAGAGGACAGCCAGAATGGAGCCGGAAATTATTCAAGGTACCATCCTTATCAACATCAACAACGTTTTCCACAAGGAGATCGAACAAATTCTGTGAGTTCATCAAGTCCACGCAGTCCGCTACAATGTGATAAATGTGGTGCAGTTTACGAGGATCCTAATCTACTGGCAGAACATGTAAGGTCTAGTCATCCCACATCTCCAAATACCTATCAGAGTCAGCCTCAGTCTCAATATCAGCAACTAGGCACTAGTCCACAACATCAGATCCATCAACAATCTCAAATGCATACCTCACCACCACTCACAAGTCAACAACAACAACAAGGATTCGATTTCAGTGGTGGATCCATCATTAAGAGTGAGGTGAAGCAGGAAGCAGAAGACCAGGCAGAGATTCTTGATCTTGATTCTCACAAGGTCCAAACCCACAGGTACGAGGAGGACATGATGAGGGTGCAGCAACAACAACAGGAATTACAGATGCAGTTGCAGCATCATGCTATGCACCATCAGAGGAGTGCTGCTCATTCGGTGAGTTCAATGTTGGGATGGCACACGCCACAACTTCACGAGTATCATGCAGGTATTTCTGCCATGGGACACATGGAATCTTCCGCCCCAATACCGGATCAGAGCCAGTTTATACGTGGACAGCAAATGCCCCTTGAACCAGTCAGACACGGTAGCTCGCCTATTATCACGAGCACGCAATCGCTGGCGACCCACCAGCTAGCACCTGCCTTACTTCAACAAACGCAAAAGCCCCCATTGGCTAATCAGTCTTGGAAAAGTAACGAGGCTCGTCGACCGAAGACTTATAACTGTACTGCATGCAACAAGTGGTTTACAAGTTCAGGTCACTTAAAGAGGCATTACAATACTACGTTACACAAGAATGCAGTCAAGGTGAGCAATCAACCCGATCCTGCTAACATGCCCATCAGTGTGCATCATCACCCAGGCAGGGATGCCGTCAACACCAGAGGTGGTCCAAGATCTCCAGAGCTATCATCTTCAGGAAGTCCCCCAAACTTGATGGCAGGTCCCTCGGGCGAGGCAACGAGGGGCCTGCAGCACACGCCCATCACCACCACCAGCAATTCCAACAGCAGCAACAGCAGCGAATCTTCGTCGATCCAAGGAATCCTATCCCAGCAGCAGCAGCAGGTGTCTTCAGCGGTTCACATGTCCAACCTCAGGCCGCTCAATTGCCCTCCACACTCCCCAATGGGGCACCACCAGCACCCGATGGGTGCCTTGTCCCCTCAGTTGGGCCAGCACAGCCACCAAATGGGTTCCACTCAAGTGGTGGTCCATCACCCCATGAATTCAACCATTTCCTCCATCCAGCATCCACCAACGCACCTGAATTCGCCTTCCCCAATGGGCCAGCAACATCACATGAGTTCCCCGTCCCCCATGATGGGAGGCATCCCCCCGATGGGTTCCCCCCCTCCGACAGTGGGGGGTACTACGATGCCTCATCAACCGTACCCAAACGATTTGCCCCCCCACGTTACAACTACTACCAGCACCCAGGGTCTAATGGATATCACCAGCCTAACTACTACTGGTAACGATCTACCATCTATGCCATTTGCCCAGGAGATACTATCCGATTTTGGAGCCTTTAACAATAACCAAAGGCCCCTGCCGAGCTTCACCAACTTCGGCATGAACTCGGGATTCACTTTAGTTGGCCAAAATGATCCTTTGGCCGTTAACGTGGGGGGGCTAAGTCCAGAGGAGAATATTCCTCCTCCAGACAGAAGCTTCAATACACCCATGTCGTCTAACTATGACACCTACAGGCACTCACCTCCAAAGTATGAGTCCCTGGCGAATTTGGACTCTGCCCATTGCACTCATTCAGATAACAACATATATGTCAAGTACGAGGATTACTCTCAATCTGAACAACCTCCCTCGTACATATTTCCAAAGTCTGGTTATCACATGGAACCCAATAACAATCAACCTGAAGAACCACCTAAAGAGGAGTTAAATCCTAACATAAAACGGAGGAAAAACGCCAAGGTCAAGGGCAGCAAATCTAAGGAACAGCAGGTGACAAGCAGCCATGTTGAAGTGCCGTACTTAACTCAGGATGGGCGTCACAAATGTCACGATTGTAACAAATACTTCAATAAGGCTTGTTACCTGACACAACACAACAAGAGTTTTCACGCTGGCGACAAACCGTTCAAGTGCAACCAATGCGGAAAGAGGTTTCCGTATGCGGACATGCACGCTGAACATTTGCAGAAACATGCTGGTGAGAAGCCCTATAAATGTGAGATTTGTCCCAAGCAATTCAACCACAAGACCGACCTCAGACGGCACTTGTGCCTCCATACTGGTGAAAAGCCGTACGCCTGTGATATTTGCCAAAAGGGTTTCATACGAAAGGACCACATGATGAAACACGTCGAAACGCACAAGAAGAAGCAGTCCGTCGCTCAAACCAACGTTCACTTCAGGGCGTGATTTCATAAAATTCCTGAGTGTATGTATGGATCCAGCCGAGATTGAAGTTCATCAAATCGTCATTTGTGAGTTATCATACAGCCTTCGTTCTGAAATTCTCCTATTTATTAGTTCCATTTTCTAACTCCTGCTCTTCCTTCCCAAATTAAACATCCCCTCCCCTTTCGCCGACAGGTCAAAGAAGACAGGACATGGTTTTTGCTCAACATATTTAGATGACTACCAGGCGAGGGGTTGTTAACTGAGAATCGATTCTACTTTAGCATAATAATTCCGTAAAATAGTTCACAATTCCTGTGATAAGAATCAAATCCGAACTCAGAACAGTCTGTGCGCATTGAGCGCAATTGATTCCTGTTCATTCCGCCTCACTCCTACTGATTCCGACTGAGTCAGCTCAGTTTTGCTGATTCTGGGTTTTACAATTACTAGGTAGTTTTTGCCGAATATAAATGAAATAAAAGAATAGAAAAAAAAACGATATTATTTTAACTCATTTTTTAAAACACTTTTATACATCAGCTTTTATACATTTATATACTCTAATTGGACTAATTCTAACGAAAAATAAAAATAGATTTTTCATCAAACAGATTTTTATTATATACAAGTCATTATGATTGAAGTTTAGTTAAGAAAGTACTAAACTAAAGGAAGGCGAGTCTCGGAATGCAGTAAACTATAGGTCAATAGCATGTCTAAAGAATAATGTATAATCTTTATTAAATATGTAAGAAAAGCTCGAAAAAAAGTTTATTAACGAAACTCTATGTAGACTTTCTTCTGAATTTCAGTCAAGATATCATGTCTGATATAATAATATCCGTTTTGCTCAAGAGGCTAAGGTACAGAAAGTCTGTAATTTTCAATATTGATATACCCGAAAGCAACCCCGACTCGCTAGTTTCCCGAGAAATCTTTCAGAGTAGAAAGGACATTGATGGCTTTTAAACACGTTCTTGGTTCAGATTCAATATCCATTGGTGTTTGCTTTTGAATATTTTTATTTAATATCATCCATTCGATATCATCTTCAAGCGTTTGATCCAATTGTGTTGTTCTGTCATGCTCATCGTCATCTTCATGTGAAGTTTGCTGTGATTCAATATTCACCTCAGTGTTCACTTAGGCGTTCACCGTATATCATTCGCAGAATCTATAGCGTTTGCTTCGCTGATAAACCAAACTTTGCTTTTGCAATTTTTGTTTTTTCGGTTTGGAACCAGAGTGAGAAAATGCCGTTCTAAGTTCCCCTCTGTTTCCTCGCGATTCTCGGTGATTCTTTTAAATCTTACTCATGAAAACTGTTTTTAGTGATTCAGACATATTTCAGTGATCCTGAATTAGTTTTTAGTGATTGAGACTTATTTCTCAGTGATTCTGAATCCGGAAATCACTGATTCTTTTAGTGAACAACCCCTCGCTACCAGGAATATCTTTTGAAGAAAGAACTGTAAGTAAAATTTTTGGTTACTTTTTTCTATCGTCCTTGATGAGTCTTAACCATTTTTCAGAGCAATTTCTAAATTGTGTTTATTGAAATTTTTGTATCTTATTAAATGGAAATCAAAAAATCTGATGTAATAAAAATCGAGGATGCTGGAGACCAGTAACTGACAAATTTTATTCCTCGCGATATTCAAAGTCGATTCAAGTTTTCATAGAACGAATTTTGACTTTGTATATTGCGATTATTAAGATAAAAAATACTAAATTCTTGGGCGACATCCTGATTGTAAATCATAAAGTAGGTGGTAGTTAATTGATAATGATACAACATCAAACCTTGAAGCTTATCGATTGTACAAAATATATTAAATGTATAGCCATATTATTATAATTGTAATTGCTGATTTAATATCGGCTCTAAAAGGATTCGATCCCTATTAATAATATTAATATTTTGTAGGCATACTCTCAGTGAAAAAATATATTGAAAAAGATTTAGGAAATGGACAGTAATATCACTCAATGTGAAAACGAGCATTTAATCTATAGAATATCAATTTGTTTTGTTTTAAATTATTTTTTTTTTCGGTCTATCAAATACTCTATTATGCTTTTTTTTCTACAATTCGTAGTTTATAGAATATTTGACAGACCAGACTTAAAAAACAGTATTATTTTTTTTTTTTTTTTGTAATTTAATAAGTAATGTGTTTGCCAACTGTAAAAATTGCAATATTTATTAACCTCTTTTTAACACGTTTGTGATCGCTAATTGTAAAAGCATTCTTGTTTGTGAACATTCCCAGAATGACATTCCAGCAAATCTTTCGGCACGTTTTCACAGTGACGATTTTTGTTTTTCTAATCATATGAAATAGAGTAAGGTGTAAAATTAAACTGTGTTTTTCGAGGGAATCGTGTCGTTAAAACATTACATGATCATTTTACCAAATCACACGAAATTTTCGTCCATCAACATTTTTATAGAAAGAAAATTGTAGATAATAAGAACGTGAAAAGTTATAAATGGCTTTCCTTCGAAAGATACGACCGAATGTGAGCGTTAACTTTGCCATTGCGAAATAGGTTTGTTTCTGTTCATCGTTGATTAATTAATGGATTGATTGATTGGTTCGCACATGAGTTGTTTCGTATTGTCAAGTGTGCAAACTGAGGACAAATCGTGCCTCACCTGTTGTTATTTGAGCGTCGTTGATATTGTGCCACACATTTTGCCTGTTGTAATTTATTCAGTGACTGTCTCTTTTTGTATTTCTGCTTTTAAACCCTTCAGAATTTTTTTTTTTTCTATCTATTTTTGGTGTCTCCGTATCTGAATATTGTATTCCGAGTAACTTCTGTGGTAATAATACAACTTCATTTAGACGACGTCTTTCATAAATATTGTAAATATTTGCGCATTTTTTTAGATTCTATAATATTAAATACGATAACAAATTATAGCCACTTGCCATTATACTACGTAATATCCCAGAACAGACTACCTCAAGAGTTCAGGAATTATCGACGAAAGAAAAAGGAGAAAGGAAAGGGTTAAGAATAACATGAAAGAAAAGCCAATGCAATAATCTAAATTTAAACAAAATGTTTCGAACGGGCGAAACAATCTTTGGTTTTTGATTATTAATTTTTCAAAATTGTTCAGTTATCCAGAAATAACTTTTTTCAATCCTTTCTTCTTTAACCAGAGTATTCAGTTCCTTCAATATTGCCCGCTAGTTAACGCAATAGGCGTAAATAGAACATAATAAATCTGTAATATAATGAAAAAAGAAGGAAAATAGATTGACGTTAGAGACATATCAAACAGTATTACTGTATGCACTCAGTTTATAATTAATGAGTGAGAAAACAGGTACGAAATGATTCGTAAATATACATTTCCACATCATATCATAGAAATATGAACTTTTTGTAACGACGATATAATCTGGGCATTTCTCACGATTAAGAATAGCAAAGTATTATACAAGGGGTGATAAAGTAAAAAGCAATCGCGGTTTACGAGACGGGCATTTGAGATTAGAATTTCATATATAATTTTTCAATCACTCGTTATTCCTCCTGTATGATGTTAACTCAAAAATCGCACGACACATGCACTTGTATGAGTGGGAATTCCGTTATATGTGTGTGTAAAGAATGTCCTGCTTTACCTTCGTGAACGTCTTCCACTTCGAAAAATAGTAATCGCATTCAATATGAAATACAAAAAAAAAGCGTTGCAGAAAAATGTTTGATAATATTTTTGTGACGTTTTTCATTCCATCTTGAGTGTGATTTATTTTCATTTCTCGAATAAATGTCATTCAATATGAAATCGTCATTGAATGAACGAAAGAAATGCGAAGATCTACCCTATAATTAAGACCGATTTCGATCAGTGGATCGAAGGATATACGATACTTGTGGTATAATGATACGTAATTATAAACCATTCGATTCGCCGCTATCTATCGTTCGATCATGACGAAAAACGCGTACATGGGGACCATGACGAAACAAACTCGAGAAAAGCTATGCTATACGAGTTTTGCGAGCCGAATCTATCTGTCGCAATGACTATGCCGAGATAAAAAGTGGTCTGAAAAATTTAATACATAAAATATGATAATAAAAAAACTAATTGTTTCGATGAAACTATTATATTGAAAACAGTATCTAAAATTTTCTCGGGTTGTTGAAAGGGACAGATTTGGCCCACTAACATTGAAATTGTACAGTTTATAAATAGTTTTGTAAATAGTTAGTCGATCACTGTATTTCAGATATTTTTACGTCGAATATAAGTATCTCAATTTGGTTAATTTAGAGCTGCAGAAGGCAATTTTTCAATACCGCCTTTGAATCAGATCCTTTTTGTCTAAGTATTAATAAGTCACGCGGTTTAAGCTGGGACGTTCTGTTTATGTGTATATCATTGAGAGAAAAATATAATCCAATTAAATCTGATTCCTCGGTGTTTTAAAAAAGTTCAGTTTTAAAAAAAAAATTTTTTTTATTTATTAGTGCAAATATGTCCAATGTTTTTTTACATTTTACACTGGGGTATTAAAAAAGTTAATTAATACATTGATTGTTTTAAAAATGCAGGATTTATTTATTGATAAAATGTATTGAATATTTCTTTGGAATTAAATAATTAATGATAATATTTTTCTCTGAATGCTGTCGTGCGAAACTATGTTTGTTCGAATGTAACTTAATTTCGCGGGCATTCCAAAGAGCGTATTGTATAGTTGTACTTTATAGACTCGCGCGTTCATAAAGGGCTACGACGCCTTAAATAAATAAAACAAAATACTGCGAAAAATCAACCGAAATGCGGTTGTCATTCGTAATGCGCAATTCTATTGTACGATTTCAAATGGTGTAATATAATTTTTATTCACTTGTGCCATAACGATATTAAACGCGAGCTGACGTCATACCGCTGTAGAGTTAATGCACTTCGGCAGCGATTACTAATTAATAATTATTTGATGATGTGGTTTCTGTTCCTGCGTTACGGAGAAATAAGAAAGTTGAAAGTATAATATTACTACCTGTATTATTTTATGTGTTTAATTTTGTTTTTATAAATATATTTTATTTCGCAAACCTTACCCATATGCTTTTATTGATTTTTTACCTGTGTTACTTTTAGTTAATCTTAAGTTTGATTTATTTAGTTTTTTCATTATTTTAGTCTCTTAACAGTTTCATTTTAGTCACTAAAATCATTTTAAAATCATTTCCTTCAATTCTTTTACTTCAAAATATTAATTTGTGATTTTTAAAACTCAGAAATAGGTTTAAGTCAAGTATCTGGTCCAAGTGTTGCAGTAAGTATTTTTATTTATTTTATTTTATTTTTATTTTATTATTATTATTCAGTTCGTGAATTGTTTGATTATTCTCTCCACAAAATCTAAACAATTTAAATTGGAAAGAGGTGACTCAACTTCTTCCACCTTGTTTGTTTTTAAATTTATTCCTTTTCGGTTAATTTTCATTTACATAAAATTGTTTACTGAAAGGCTTCTAATTTTCAATAAAAAATTCTAAGTTAAGAAAAAGAAAATTTTTTTCCGTGAAGAAAACGTTTAACCAAGCAAAGACTATATAAATATATTATGAAAAAACAAACTACTAAATAAAAATGAGATTCTTATAGAAAGAAATTTCCACGTATTCACGGACTGGCGGACTGAAATCACTTGAATCTAGAACGTGACCATGAATTTGAATTTGACAGAATTTATAATGGACCTCCAACGTGGACAAATCAGAAATTTAAACATGGTCGTTAGATAATAGAACATTTCAGAGAGACTTTCAAACGATTAATGCATAATCATTGCTTAGGTGCGCTAATCACATCAAGTATTTCCGGCCATTAAAATAAATTTCGGTGCTCGCGAATCGTGACTCAATGCTTGCAAAATATCAGATTGGATCTCGCGCTCGTCCCGCGAAAGTAACCTTGGGCATTCTGCAATTTAGTGAATCGTTACAGACGCGGCGAAAGGGAATGAAATAAAAAAAAACTAATAAAAGAGTAAAAAAGCAAAGAAGGAGGATGAGAGAATATAAGGAATCGTGCTTTGGGAAACGATGGATTAACGAGGTGATTCGCGCGGTGTAAGGTTTATACTTTATAGGCAATGGAAAATAATGTTCGACATTGGCCGTCTAGTATGATTAGGTTTACGACGTCGTCGAGCGAGTTTTATTACATTGTTAGGTTTAGGCAACGTCTACCTGATAACGAAGCAATACCGATGAGCGATCTCTTGACGATCATTGTAAAAGATGAATTAATTATTAACGAGTCATAACGAGATAAAACACGATGTTAGGTGTAGTCCATTATAACTATACTGTGCGTCTAAACTAGCTGAATTTTTACGTTTTTCAATTCGTTGAGAACGAATGTTTTTTCGTATATTATAAATTATATTATATATATTTAAAGTTTAGAATATAAATTATTAAGAAGCCAATCAACGAGATGTGTGGCGGCTTCTTTGCTCTTCAGTTTCATGCCTGTTAAATTTGACAGATGCTGACTCAAAATGCGAAAGCGGCTCAAAAACATATTGAAATAACAAAGCACTGCGTTTCAATCCATGAAGCCATATACTTTTTGCCCATCTGCCTATTTTAATCTCTGCTAGTTTAATGTTTTCCTCGTATCAAAAAACTTCATGCACAAACACTTTGTTCTCTTAGCAAAATCCAGTGCTTGGAAGTAATGCATTACTAAAGGCACTATTTTCTACTAAAATGAGTAAGATAAAAGAAAATAGGTAAATCAGATCTACCTAGTTTTTTTATTAATTTAATATTTAAAATTTTCCAGAAATAAAAGTGTCAACATAGTGCATTATTTCTGAGTGTCGACTGGTAAAATCTGTTAATAAACTTCTGCAGTATTAGAGTATACAGGAAATATAAATATTGACCAAATTGCCAAGGGTCGTAATATTTTTGATTGAGAAATAAAAATCACAATATACGTAATTAATTATAATGATTATAATTAAAGTGATAATCTCGAAGCACTTGAGAGCCGTTGCATCTTTGTTATAGGTAATTAATATGTCAATGACGTCATATCATCATTTTCTACTTTCGTTAAAACTAAAAGATAGAATCTTATTCCTCCTCGACTGCTACGTTTTATAAAGCAAATGATGAATAGTTGAAGAATAAAAATATGCAAATAAAAAATGTGCAAATAAAATAGATAATCTTCGTGCCATTGCGCCGAGCCAATCAAGTTTGAAAGTAAAAGCTCGATTTTCAATGGACTTGTTGAGACGTTGGAATAATGTTTTTTTACTAATTGACAAAACCCACTGCCCACTGCGTAATTTAAAAATGTGCAAAAAGCGATAGCAAAATAACAATCGACAGGTGAAGATATATTGTGAATTATGTATTTGAAAATATGCCATACACAAGTACCTCATGATACAAATATACAAAACACATGTACAAATGTTCATACGTTTTCAGAATATTAGCTAATTAATAAATAATTAATAACCACATACTGAGAATTATATTTACAAATTACATACCTCTTATCCACATTCTTCTTTACGTTTCTTTATATTTTTTTGAGATTTTTTTGTTAATCTTCTCTGACAAAGAATTTTGAAATGATCTCTAATTGGCACCTGCAAAGCAGATGATAGTTTTAAGAATAAGAGAAGGCATTCAGCAATCTAGAGGATTTAGTCAGAATAAATAGAGAGAAATAAATCTTCATTTGCATGCATATTTTTATTTTTCATTATCAGAATATTCCTTTTATAATTTTTTGTTAAGTTTCTCTTTAATGGAAGCTCCTTTAGAAAATCGCACGTTGGCTTAAATCTGGTGAAGATGATTATTCGCAGGTCTCCACGACCCCTGGTCCGCATCCTGTGATAAATAACCAGATTACCAGAGTCTACCAATGAGCGAAGTTCTCCATGGACCATATGCTCATCCAAGGTTGTGAAACCCGATTCGAAAGTTCGATCAAATCGCATTATTATTGCGTTGGACAAGTGTCAAGCAACCCTTATTTTTCCAATCATTAACCGGAAATAAAATTGTGCTCTCCAGCCCCTAATCTCTTTATACATTTTCTAAGAAACTCATTTATTTCTTATTTTAATATTTTTCTGGATGAATGGCCATTTCTTCTACAAGAATATTTTTTTTTTCTTTATTTAACAGTATAGAATCCACTTACGCTCAGATGATTATTTTCAGTAGAAACTTTTTTCTTTAAAAGAGGGTTGGTTGTTGAAAATCTATTGGTAAAAATAATTATTGGTGGTGGGCTTGATTTATTCTGAGATTTATGTTAGGTGAAACAAAAGCCTGAGAATATATATAGGGGGTTGAATCCAGTCATCGATGCGTATCCAAAGTTTTCCCACACCACAGACAGCTGTTGTAATGAGTTGCATCCTCACGTCCCTTGTAGGAATATACTAGGATGAATTCCATAACGTGACAGCGCAGGTTCCTCTTTCCTTTATCGTCATCTCGTTCACTGAAAAAAGTGAAATTCGAGGAGGAAAAATTTACGGTTGCATAGACTCATTGTGTGTTCACGTTCGTAAAACAATCTGAGAACTCTCCATTCTACTTTTCCAAAACACAAACTCCATTCACATCAGCGAAATGTATGATTTAATAGGCACTGACTATTTTTACGGAATTTTATCTAATAGGCAGTATTGAACTACATAGACCATTCTTACGGAATTTTCCGTAAGAATAGACACTTCGTTCGAAATAATAAATAAGTATTTTTCCCAAAAACTAGGCCTACAAATAACCTGGTTTTAGTAAGAAATATTCAAACCCAACTTTAGATTCATTTTATGTAAATTATAAATAGAATCTTGTTTATTTTGATTTAAGAAACTTGCTTTAGAAATTCAAGAGGGAATTAAGATATTAAATCTATTTCAGGTTTTGTGATGAATCATCTGAAATATTCTTTTCTTCTGGCAATGAATCATTTGAATATCAAGACAGTGCATTCTTATATCCACAATAAGCTTCACTCTCAACGTCATAATTCATGTGAATCTGACAGAAGTGAGGCAGATCGTGCAAGCCAACAAAGTTACAAAAGACTTGTCATAAAGTTTCAATATCGTTTTATCCTATCGAGATATTAAGTTTGTATTGCAGATTGATGTGTGGATTAATAAAAAAACTCATAATTGTGTTAAATGAAATTAATAAACGATAATTCTTTCTAAATTTGATAAAATTATAGCTTAAGTGGCTGCAACCAATAACAATGTACTGTTAACAAATAAACAATGTCAATAAACGAGAAATGTACCTTGTCCTAAAATTAGAAATATTTTGATAATATATCCTCTCGACATTGAACAGACTATACTTTCTCAGTGACCAATTACGATCATTTTCGCTTCCTTTCACCAGAACGCTAATATTTAGCAATATAAGTGTATTTTCTCTCCCGATCTGAGCATACTTGGGCCCAAGGAAGTAGAAGTAACACTTATGTAACATGAATCGTAAATAATAAGTCGATTATCGTCCCATTGTTACCACGATATCCATGAGGTGGTGAAAGCGTCAGAGAAAGTCGAAGATAAGAAATATTCGCTTTTCGTTCCTGGCGAACGAAAGAATTAGCCTCACTTGAGAAAGCCATTTAAAATCTGGCCAACAGCCTGTCTAAAGTAGTTCGAGAGTATCTCCCATATGTTATGTCATGAGAGTCACGTAGTTTCATTAGAAATCTACTCAATCGCCAATTCAACCTGAGGCAACAACTTAGAGGGCGTATAATTAAGTCATATTAAAATATTCTCCAATTTAGAAATATGAATTTAATGAGTTTTTACGTGATATGAAAATATTTTTAAAAAATTCGGAATATTTATATACTTCAGTCACCTTCAAGAGTATGATGAAATGGTAAAACTGTAACACTATAGGCAAATTTTTGCTGCCAATTATATTGAAAACAAGTTAAGGTGTTATTTCTGTACATAAACAGAATAAAAGTCTAAAATATTTGTTCTCTTTTATTCTCCTATTTAAATTCCTCGAGAAATTAAAGGAAATTTTTCTTTTTAATTTCGAACTCTTTAAATTCTCCGATACAAAATTCTCAAGAAATTTCATTACACCCACTTTTTTCAGAGAGAGAAGGATATTGTTTTCATGAAGAGTTTGGCTTATGAAATGTATCTTTCGCACTGATCCCTCTCCAAAATGGAAGGACAATTTGACCTAATTCCTTACTTAAAAACATTCCCCTCTCCTGCACTTCCTCCAGAATTCAAGCTGTGCATGTCCCTTTAAATTTTAAATGTTCTCCAAGAAATGAAGAAGATCCCTCGGAAGATCCCAAATAAAAATGAACCTTGCGAACCACGTTTGGGGGGCACACAGCTCTGCTTTTACTTCTCGACTCCACGTGATCCTGGAAGCTCAGAATGCGTTGACATTGCTGAAATTCATAGAGTGGATATAAATCTCTGAAACGATGGTCCGAGCACGACGGGGATCTATTATTGAGCATCGAATCCTCGCTATTCAGGTTCACGAAAGCATATCCTCATGGAAGGAGGAGCACATCAACACAACTGCAACTCCTGTCGCTCTCTGCACCATGATCCTGGCAAGATTGAAGAAGAGAGAACGAATGATAGAACGATAGAATGAGAGACACTCCAAAAGGAGGGAGTTTAGTACCGAAATGGTGCCGAAGATTCGGCATTGCGAGAGGAAAAGGGGGAGGGAGAACCAGGTGCATCTCGTGAGCCTGGGAAGCGCTAACTCTGTACTTTCTACTTCTACTTCTACGGCAGATGCTCTCTTCTCTCTTCCTCTCTTCAGTTTTCCTCTCTTTTTCTTTTCCGTTCTTGATGTCGTTTAAACTTTAAACTGTACGAAAGAAGGTTGTTTGTCCACGGAAACGCCGGAGGTGCATCAGCCCGAATCTCCTGTCTGATTTCGTCGACGGAGATCACTTTTCTTCTTCACGGATAAATGAGCGCAACTAATGTGATGCTGAAGGAGAACCGCGTATGTTGATTGTGGATCCACAAATTATTGATCTGAACCTATTCGGTTGTTTTCTCCAGGAGATGAGCTTGCGAGACTGATGAGAGTGGATCTGCATGATAAAGTTCATGCAGCAACAGGGAGCTTGAAAGAGTATTGTCAGTCTGGAGCCACCTGAAAGCAAATAATTTTCATCCTATGCAGGGGATGAGGAAAAAGCGAAAGTTGAATGGATGCACTGTTTTACTGAATTATTAGTTGAAGTCAGAACTTCTGAGTATGATCTCCCTTAGATGGTTAGATGAAGACCTTATGTTGATGATGCTGCAAAATTAATGATACAAATGATTATCCAACACAATATTCATATTGGAATTTTCATATATAATTTGTATATTATTTCACCTGGGGATCGAGGATAAAAAATTACCCTCTAAGAATTTCCTCATCATTCTCATCAATGACAAAAGGGAAAATCGATCATATTTTTCCCTCCAGATTTTTAAAGAATAACATCGTCAAAACAGCAAGGACCTCGGCAAGGACATTATTATGTCGTTCGTGAATGCCACAAAACGAGGTTTACTTCAAAAGAAAAGCGTTAAGTCATGTCTTTGAATGAAATGAGCATAAGGGGGCGGCTTAAAATTCCACCTTCAACTCGGCTGCTAAAGAAAAGATTTAATGCTCTCCTTCAATTTTCGTTTCGTTTCTTTATGTCTTGTAATTTCAAGTATTTCAACTATCTTGAAAATACTCGAAAATCTTGCGGAAGAGAGTCCCAGACGTCCGTTTAAGTCCGTCTGCGCAGCACGTGTGGATGAATCGCAGCCGACATTATTTGTGCCCGCGAAATTTCTTTGAATGTCGTCATCGCTGAATTTCTTGTAAAAAAAGGTCAGCCTCGAGAACTTCCGGCTTGAAAAGAAAGAAAAAAGAACAAGAAGTGTGTTGCAATTTTGTCACAAATGTTATTACTGTCTTAGAGATTGATATACTCATTTCTTACACAGCAAAAATATTTTTGTAATTAGATAAATAATGGACAGTCGTTAAAAAGAAGCAATATTTTTTATTTCTCGAGGGACGAGACATGGGTGTTGAAATTATTTGTCATGTTAATTCAATTTAAAAATGTTAATTCCAAAGGGGTGTAATAAAAATAAGAAGATAAAAAACTACTTGTGAAAGAGATTTCAGGGCTGATGGGGAGTGCCAGTAAAAAATAGAGTGTCTGAAATTAAGGACCTGCTGAGATAGGTTTTCGGGGGCTGTTGTCTGTTAAAATGTAACCACCCCTTTTCCATCCCCAGTTGCCTGTCGGGACGATGTGGCATTAGTAAAAACGCGATATTGTCTGACTCAACAGGTTGTCGACTCCCACCAGCCGCCACCACTACCACTATTCGTTGCTGTATTAAATAAACCTGACGATGGGGTGATTTCTCTCCCTTCGTCGGATGGGGATGAGAATCTCTAACTCATCAGGCGCCTAATCGCTTCTTTCCAAAGTCTGCGATCGATGCAACTCTCATAACAGAAGGAAAATATGATGTAATCTCTTGATCGGTATTCTAGACAGAGATTGAAGCTCAGGGATTTCTTGCTTTCGTAAACAAGCAGAACCTTAATTAGAGATGACAAAATCCTGATATTTAATTCTTAGACTTAACTCTGAATTTTAGAAGGGGGTGTTTTAGATGCATCTGGAAAGATTATCTATAAATAGATTTAAAGAATTATAAGCTCGATTATAAGTTTATATAATTATAAAATATAAAATTGTTTATTACAATTATTTTATTAAAAGACGGATGAACTCGGATGATAGAACTACAATAACATAATGGAAAAATGACGTAGTTTCACATCATGATAACAATGAGCTCGTCATTCTTATAAGGACTGAAATTCTGAGCCTCAGGAATAAGAAGGCATAAGACGTCTTTTGAATCGGGAGCATTGCGATGGCTGAGTCGGCTTAAAGATATTTTTTTCATGCTCGTCTTTTCACTATAGAGTCGACCACCCTCTACCATTATTTTCTTTAACTTTGCCGTCATTCCGAGAGCACAGACTCGCCATATGTAATCCGCGCGAACGAAAATCCCAATCAGCTGCTCACCAGATTCTCAAGCAAACAAGGGATTTCATCCACGATTGTACTGATTGTGTGTCCATATTTATTCGAGTGTGTGTGTACTCATGCGAGTTTATCATAACATTCATGAACTCTCTCACTGTGTTTTTTTTTAATTTTACTTACGAGCATAATTTATTCATCGCCAATACGTCCAGTTTGTCAAGGAATTTATTGAAAGAGTTTTTAACGAGGTTTTTAAATATTTAGCATTCGATGCTACAAGTCTGAAATTGATTGCAAAAATTATTTAGCATATAAAAAGTTCAAAATTGTAAATAAAATACACAATACAAGATTTTGAGAATAGAACTTCGGTAAAATTGTAACAGTTTCAGTCGAAGAACTTAACCCTTCCTTTAAAAACTCTCTCACGTCAGTAAAAAAAAATATAAAAAAGTAAAGGTATATCCATTTTCTTCACGAAAGCGTGAAAATCTGCCGATCTCGTTGAAGTGACAGCCGCTTCGGCTTCGTCCCCTCGCGGGGGGATCAGCACCCCTTTTTTGACATCCAACTCTTGCTTGCGACCCCTGGTTCTCACGAATCCTTTCTCGTTTTTCTAAAATGTGTTCTCTCGTTTTCAACACGCACACGTGGATCCAAATTCAATACTAAAAGAAAAAAAAATACTCATACTTCGGTCAGATTCGTTGATCGTGAACCTAAACTCGTTTTACGAAAAACCAGGAAAAGCATTGTAGGAAATTCATTCGTGGAAATAATCTAGATGGGCATGCAGAGACGATGACTGAGCCAGTGGATGATATGGCTGCCTTCGAGAGAATAGATCAAGGGATTCGGCTAAATCGTAAAAAAAGATGGAAAGAGTTTCAAGGAAACGAGATCGTACGTTCTGATTGTAGCCTCATGATACTCAGATATTTTACTTTTGTTGATTGAAATCTCTTTGGGCTTTTCGACTTTTTGTTGGAAAGGTATCTTCTATCTTTGAAAGTGAAAGTCCAATTTTAAGATAAATCAATGAAATCCTTGTAATATTTTCGTTCTTTCATACTCTTAAAAGCAAAAAAGAAACATCTCGTTCCTAGTACAATAAAATAATAATTACTAAGAATCACTAAATAATCACTAATCTTAATTAAGCACTCAAAATATTGTTAAAGTTCTTCTCTAAAATGCTACAGAAAATCACTATCACGTAGTTCATCGGCATTTTTCCACGTTCTAGTCTCACCTGAAATCTGAGTTTCTGAGAAATCTCACGAAAGCGCTTTCCAAGTTAAACTTGGCATCAAGCGCAGGTGTGTTCACATGAAGTTAAAGGGTTTCAAATTTTAAAAGCTGTCTGATGTCTCTGAAACCTGAACAAAGAAATAGAAAAATCATCAACACTGACAATCTTTTCTTCACTTCTACACTGAAATACTTAAAAATATATAATGTATTTATACTATTATCCTATATCCGAGCAAAAAAATCTCAAGGGGACTTTACCAGTACTTTTGTCAAAACAAAAAATAAAATGGGACTTTTCCAGTGAATTTTTAATAGGAAGAAGGAAAACAACAGAAAGGGATTTTTTTCTGATCGAAAAAAGATAAAGTGACAGTTGCAGCATACCTTACGCATTCTGCAACCCTGAAATCATTGAACCGGAAGAAGGTGTCTCCAGGGGCGGTAAAACGCAAGTGCACGAACTGGCTTGAACCTTGGCAGGTCTCAGTTCTCATTCATAAACTCTTCAGAATCTTTTCTGCTGATCTATAGGCAGGATATCCTCCGGACACTTGAATCGACGACCTACATCCTTCGCAATCTCCTTTTCACTGTCAGAAGAATATAGATTTGCTTTTCAATTGTCTCCATCGACCTTCAATCTCAAGAAAACCTGTCACCAATCACGTAATATTGAAAAGAAGAAATTGCCACTTTAAATTTTAAAAATCCTTCAATCCCTTTCATATTAAGAAGAATCTCTATCCCTCAGATCAAATTATACCTTATACAATATTACTACATATAATTAAATAATGGGGATAAAATATTGGTTTGTCAAAATTCTCAGGTTTTATATTTTTTCCATATTTTATGTTAGGCTCGAAAAATTTCATTTTGAGGATAGAAGGACACTTTTAACTATTTTATTGCTTGTCAAGGAAGTATCTGAAAATCAAATTGTTTTACAAGCGTCGCTGGTCAAATATATAAAACCAAAATTTCAATTTTCAGTCTTTCAGGTCGATTTATTACACTACCTGATGGTCCAAAGTGGTGAAGGTACCATTCAAGAGGAAGAGAATTACCATCTGGCTGCCATATTGAAACCGACAGTAAATAATAAGTAAAATGAAGCTCAAAAAGCAACAAGGAGACATTTTTCACCTTCAGTAAACAAATTTAATAAACAATTTTCTAATAGATTATAAATAGATTTATTCTATAACTTCCATTTAGGTTTCGAATCGAATTGTGGGATTTAAAAATCTACAGTAATTTAAATATTACCTGGGTGGGTTCAGAGATCTTGTATCTTGACGCCTGGTTGAGGCAATTTTCGACACCTTGCTCAGCGCCACTTTATGCGATACACAGACACCTCTTTTTTCGCTTGAAGGTGAAGGTAGCAAGCGGCACTAAAATGTCGTTTAAAAAAAAGGTCGAATCGACCCTGTAGTTTTCGAAGGGATCCGTCCCATTCGGGGAAACCGGAAGGCACCTGCGAACTGGTCACGTGAGTGCCACTGGTCACTTCCTGCGTCCTGCGTCAGGGGTAAAACCAGGTTAATCCTCGATTGACCCCTTATTCGCAGGTTGGATCAACCTGCCCACAACAAAAAAAATCCAGTCCGGCACGCGACCAGGGCCACACTACATAATGACAAAAAGATCCCTCGTCACATACGTCCACATATGGGTCGCCTTTTTATTCATGTATAGTACATATGTGTGTGAGTTGGTGTTGACCACTTGAAAATAAGCTGTGGACACTTGCGATTATGTAAAAGGCGGCTCATATCCAGGAAGAAGAAAAGATTCTTCGTATCCCATTATTATTTATCGATTAGGTACGTAATTAATTAATTAAATTACTCAATTATTAAAGTCCTGAAATTTTGAGATTTGAACTTTAAACAATTCACAAAAGCTGAAAAGTTGAGAAAAAATAAACAAATTGAATATTTAAAATAGGAAAGACTTTCAGGAGTCGATCTTTTTCAATTTGATTGTTTGGTGTGTTCATGTGAAAATTCAAAGCCGTCTGATTCCATGTATCATCAAGGTATTTAGAATTTGCCTCTCTTTCTCTCTCTCTCTCTCTTCATCTTCTTCCAAGCCTCTCGTTTGATCGTGAATCAAATCGTATTAACCTCGCAGATGCATATTCATGGGAAACGTATGTTGGATTACACAGATTTCGCTGCACCCCGCATTCAGGGGGGCCATATTGCCTCAGGTCGAATAGGGTTCCAAACATATTTATCAAACTCAAATGGCCTCATAAAAGTGTATACATTTTATGAAAAAGAACCACTCTCGTATTTCCAACGGAAGCCTCAATGGAAACTTATAATACATATGCTCACTATGA
>JAUEJJ010000017.1:6551846-6565689 GCA_032164275.1 Synergus coniferae | reverse complement strand
ATTTTATGAAAAAGAACCACTCTCGTATTTCCAACGGAAGCCTCAATGGAAACTTATAATACATATGCTCACTATGAGGTTCGGTAATAACTCTCAATTTAAATATGCCTACGAATAGAATCGGCGAAAAATAGTGACATGGAAATTTGAATTGAGCGAATTTGAATACACTTTCTTCTTTATCGCTACTTCAGAAATCTCGAACTCCAGTTGTTTGACTCACACTATTAACTCACTTCTTTTAGTTCTCAAACTTCACATACTTCAGGACTCAGACTTTAATGTATGGAATTTTAATATTAAAAGATTCAAATTAAACAGAGAAGTTTTTCAGAAATTTAAGATAAGAGTCCTATTTTGGAAAAATATCTCCAAGAAAATTCCAAAAGAAATATTTCTTTGCAGGTTATTTTTCCCAAAAAAGGACTCTTATCCTAAACCTGTGACTGGTCTCGTGTTCAATTTGAAACTTAAGCTTCGAATTTGAAAGATCCCAGTGAAGTTATTCAAGAAACGTTCGAATTTCTGATGGTGTGTATTTTGTCTGATGGGGAATGCTGGGTGAGGATTATTGGGTAACGCGAATCCGCACTAGCTGAACCTGGGAAAGATTTCTTCACCAAGGACCAAGAAGATCCTTATATACTCGCACGTCTTTCTATCTTCTCAAAAAAATAGTCTCGTGCCTACCACACCGGTTACGAGAACATTGTGTCACGCACCGGATTATCGTGGGCCCACCCAAAAAGGGGGTTACGCGATTTCGCATCCAATACAACTATTCAAATGCAGATCCTCAAGCTGCCATTTTTAATATTCCGGAAGCGGAAACGACAGAGGACGTCTCCAGATTCTTCATTGTTATCCCACTTAAATTTATGCATCCTCTAAAATACGTTACTTTTGCCAATTTCTACTTTCTACATAGGTTTTTTTCTCAAAATTTATATGCACTGAAATTTTTTAAATACAATTCAATGTATATATTAAAGATAAACAGTAAAAATTGCAAAAGTGAAAAAGTTTTCTAAAATATGTTTTTATTACAAAACAAATTCGTAGACATATACAGTATCTTTTTAAACTTCCTGTGCAAATATAGTACTGTTTCACTGGTGAAATTTGTAGCTTTCTATAATCCGCAACCGATGGACTCTGTTGAGAGTGAGAGTCACATTTTGTATTTTGAGGCTGTTTATAGCTTGCAAGTACTTAAAATAAAATTTACGATGGAACGTGATTTTCGAGGCGAATGTCGCATTTAGAATATTGCGGGCATTAAAACAATAAAATTCTTTCAAGTTGGGATGAGCAATAAGCAATAAGAATAAGGGAAAGCTGAATAAAGGTCCTCTACCTGCAGGGCTTTAGATCTGCACCGAAGAAAGCGGTAATGCGATTATGTAGGAATGGGCGGAAACTTTGAGAGAAGTGAACTATCCTTAAAGCAAAAGAGACATAACTGTTAGTTCTTGAGAAGCTTCACCTGTTGTTCAAGGTCATACCTGTCATATTGATCATTTCGACAATTTTTTTTCCCGATCGCAACACCGGATAAGGATAAGCTGCAGCTCTAAAATCTTTAAACGTTTAGGTGAAAACGAGGATGCTCGATAACCATTTTTTACAACCGAATCAGCATTATCTTTATCTTCAACATTTCCCATAAAAAAGTACACCTGCTCTTTCCACATTTTATGATCCTGTTAACATTTGCCAATTTCTCGAAAGAAAGTTTTCTTTTTTTAAACCAGAGCAAAGAATCAATACTGAATACATACTTCAAATTAATATCTTGATTAATATTGATAAATTATTATTTAAATTGAGGGTACAAAAGGACTAGAAGAGGTATTTGACTTATGGAAGAAATTACCACATATGTATTTACCAGGTAAGGTGTTTTCCACCTCATTTCCCATGGTTGTGCCTCCGTACTGACTATAACTGGTTATTCCGAACTCTTTATGTACGTTAGAAATTACACTCATTAAAGTAATAAAATGCTGAGTGTGAAAAAAGTACTAATCTCTAAACGTAAAATCAAATATTTATAATTGAATAATGAACAAGACTGATAAAGGGGATTAACAATGTAATATTGATTTGAAGTATAATGTTGAGGGGATTTAATCTCAGTAAATGCAACAAGTACATAAAAAATGAAAAAATAAAAGCGAAAAGCTACAGGTGGGATCCAAATGTTTCGGAAGTTTAACGACAGGTTCCCCGCTCATCTTTCGGGAAACGAGGGACACGTCGTCCATCATATAAGAGCTTCGCTAATCCCTGACGGGACTTAACTCGCAGAGCAACTTTGCATATTTTCACTCTAAACAGAGACCCACTATTATTAGTGGATCCTAAATGCTTGAAAAAATATAGAGAAACTAGATAATAAGAGCTGCAGAAATTTTCTATGCGAAAGTCAATATCTAAACAGAACTCATCCTTGAATAAAGATTAAGAGTTTAACAAGTAACATTTCTTCTAAAAATATAAGATAATAAATGTTTACTGGTTGTCAAAATTAGAATCAAGCCACTTGAATTTAAAAAAGAGAGATGACATTATTAATATGTATTTTAAATCCAGCTCTTCTTCGTTTCTTAATAATTACAGGATAAAAATATTGTTTAGACCTCAGAAATTAGATCTTTAGATATTCTGTGGCTAGAGTAAGACACTTTCGAAGGCCAAGCTAGAAATCTAAAAAATTCTTGAGCCTTGAAGAATGTTTCTCAAAAGAATCCATCAACTCTTATCCAAGAATCTTTAGAATGGAATCATTAAGTCCGAGCTTCATTAGCATCCCCCACAAGCAAAGTGTTTCTTCGTATATGTGAGCAAGCTGCAAAGACTAAGCTCCGGTAATAATCTTGTGGCGTTGCGAAATTCACTTTCGAGAAACTTGGAAAGTCGTAAATACCTCAAGTTTGTGCTGAACGGAACTGACATTGTTCTTTTCCCAGCTGGAGGTCCTCATTTAATGACTTACGACCCTTTGCCACAGGAATATCCGTTCATAGTTTACTCCGAAAGAGTTCTGTTTCATGATGGATATCAGGCATGAATCGTGTTTCCCCAAAAGCTTGAGATTTACAAGCTGGATAGCTGAAAATTTTAAATTACAGCCAGTCAATGTGCAAATAAATTTAAAAACTTTCAGCGTTCAAACCCAAACAATTTAGAATTGAGCGTCTTCAAGAAGTTGCGAATATGAAATAAACCAATTTCGGAAGTTTAAAAATTCTAAACTAAACAACATCGTATTGAAACATTCAAAATGAAACATATTATTTACAGTTAGCCACATTTTTACAAGTTCCTGCAGGAACTTGTCAAAATATAATTAAAAATCCAGTTCTCTTTAGAAAATTGATCCCTATGAATTCACCAATGTGGACGTTAATCCCTGAATCCGAAGTTAAAAATCCTCGGAAGATTTCCGCCAATCGGTAAAGTAATGGGCGAGTGGAGAGGAAGATAAAATAATAAAAAAAGGTGTGCTGCACAATGTACCCGGTATTTCGCATTGGTCTCTGTTATTTGCCGAGCGATTTTCGCAGAGGTTCAAACCTTGCCTGGTCTTCCATTCTGCACCCTTTGCCTCTCCTCTCTTCTCTCGAGATTGCTAGCCTTTAGTCGTAATTACCAAAATGAAGCAAAGAGAGAACCCAAAAGCCATCAGCTTTTGGTGTTTCTGCAATTTTGGTGGGTGCATTGACACATGATACCCAAGTAGAAATACCTTCACACAGTTATTCACAATTGCAAATGAAACTGGCCATAGTGAAGCAGCGCCATAGTGAGAACCAAAACAGTACTTTCAAATATAATGATTGGAATTTTAATTGTACATTCAAAACCGTCTTTGTGAAAATACACTGCTTTGTGAATCTCATCGATGCAGAAAACGATGTGCTTTAGTTTCCTTACATGTTCAAAAAATTTGAAATTGTTCCTGGTGTGAAGATTTTTAAGGCATGCAGAATTTGAGAGCTTAGCTTCTTCGTCTTCCTCTTTCGGACCTGACAGGAGAATTTTCAACTTAAATCACCCGCTGTGCCCCTCCCTCGCTCCGATGGACAATACTCTACAGTCTACAGTCTACTATACCATTTGGCATTTTCCCGTCAAGCATTTCAGAAATCGGTGACGGTTTTACAGTCGCAGAAAATCCATTCGAAATATACGACAGCATTCACGCCATAACAGAACTTCAAGCTTAAAATACGCTCGATTTTCCCCTGCAACCATCGAGAATTACAATGCTCACAGTTCACGGAAACGTCCTTGTGACAAATGATCCAAAATTACGGGTGACGTATTAACTCTGATAATTGTGCACCTTCGACATGTCCAAGCCTTAATGGATTACCTTTATTGACATTGGAAAAAAACCATTTTTCAAAAGGAAATCATCCAACATGTTTTGAAAAATCGGAAACCGTCTTTACTCTAAAATATTCCAAGAATAAACAGTTGTAATTTTACAATAAACTAAATATTATTTGAAAAATAAACGTTGTACCTCAAGTTATGTAAATTTTAGATTTTCTTTGCAAATTTGATTTAACATTTGAAACATAAGACAGAATTCAAGTGAATTATTTTCTCTGGAGAGATAGGTCTTTCAAAATGTTTTTCTCGAGGTATTGCTTATTCGAAATGAAAATGAAATACTAATGCAAATTCATTTTCATTGAATTTGCCTATGCAAGAGAGAACCCAGTTTCGGCTGACGTAAGAAAATTACTGGGAAAAGGGCACGTGAAATTGTCTTACAGACTCTGAGGACCAGAAAATAAGGTCGACAAGATTTCTACTCGAATTTACTTTAGGTCCGAGAAACGAGATCAGAAGTCGAAACTTGAAAACAGACTTTACTCTATAAGTCGAATTTCGTAAATATAGAATACCGGTAAATAAATCCAATGAAATTATTTATCTCAACAATTAGAAAAGGTTCCCATTTACTGATGTATTCAAAAATCAGTTAGGAATCTTGAGTTCATTTTTTAAAATAAATTTTGAAAAAAAAAAATTTAATCGTATTGATAACGTGATGAGTTCCTGTAGAGATTTTTGAGATACAGAAGAGTGCGCTCGTTGGTCCTTTTTCGAGACGCAAACAAATCCTCGATTCCTTAACTCCCATGGGACTCCTTCCCTCTTCCCTTCAATCCTCTTGTATGCCTTACCTTACCCTCGAGGCAACAGTGGATATAGATTCTCGCGATTCGCGACGCGCCGAGAATCGCATGAATAATTTTCCTCGCCACGGCTTTTCGAGAGACTATGCCGAGGACTATGCCAACGACCAGGGTTGCCACCCTCGTGGGCTCGTTGCCAGACTTCGAAATCAGCCTAGGCGTGGCACCCTTCCCTGTCCAAGCACTTTGGACACTTTCTTACGAGATACACTCACTCTGTATCGCTTTTCCTTCCATCCAGCTTTCTAAACCTGATATTATACCAGTCTTCAACCACTTTTTTCAAGGGCAACCTAGCTCACCACCTGACGCACTTTCTTCAAAAAGCATAAAAAAGAATCAGAAGGACTTTCTCTAAATCGAAGAACTTCATCCTTTCAAAACTGCGGTTTCAATCAGGGCAAACAATTTTTTGTTCCGTATCTTTCTGCTGAATGGTCAATGTGCCAAATTTAACTTAAAATATAATTTTGTTTCACCTAAAACGAGACCTAAAAGTTGAAATTTCTCCATTTCAATTGAAATTTTTACTCTAAAGATAAAATATACAAATTGTTAGTTTTTACCTGATTTCTGTCCGTCAAAGCTTGACTATACTGACATTTGGCGACAAATTGCGAACGTTGGTCGTAAATTGTGTCAAGCACACATGTGACGACGAGTGGCACTAAATTCAACTTCATGGTCAGTCTTTACGACTTTAAAATGGTTTTCCTGGACAAGCGGAAACCTCTTGGTTTGGTCCTTTGGTACTTCCGGGCCTGCACTAGCTGCCACAAATCTATTGCTGCAAGACCACTAGCACATTTGGTGTAGAAGGAAATAAGACCATAAAATCGCCAAGTCGAGGTCATGTTCAATATGTACGAAAGAAAACAGGAAATAAGGGAAATGCATGATCAATTTTACTTTAACGTCAAAATTTAGTGGACCTTTCAATTAATCCGAGAATTAATCCTAAACAATAAATAACTCAAGATTTGCGTATCGAAAAGTGAAAAATTGTTCACTTGTCTTTCAAAATCAAGCCTTATTGATATCCAGAGTAGCCAATTTCGGTACACTTGATTCTGTGAAAAATGCAAACACGTCGAAGGTTTCATGAAAGATAGAAGGAAGATAAAACGCAGGAAAAGTCCGCAGGTTGAAGAGAAGGGTGGACGCGTGTGTGGCTATCGATCAACCCGGATCCTCCCTCGGTGGTCTCCTCGACTCCTCGAAATTTCTCATCCCCTCGAGTTACACCAAATTTACCTAACATAGGCGTCTCTCTTCTTCTTCCTCTATCTTCCTCTATCACTATATAACCATGCAATTTCCTCTCTTACTCTCCACACTTGCTTGACTCCTCGACGCCATTTCACCCCAAGAAGCCTATATCAGAGAGAGAGAAGGAGATAGAAAGCTTGTTACAGAAGTGACGGACCCTCCATACCTTACGACGACGAGAAGTGAAGCAAAAGGGAGAGATGCTTTTAGAGCTTGGAATATTCACGAGGCGAGCCTTGGACAAGCGAAACACATCTACACCGAGCTTAACCGATATCCGGTCTCGCAAGCTCGATTAACAGCCTTTGAGATCGCTCAGAAAGTTCAGATAGAGTTTGCACTCTTCTATGGACATTGAGAAAAGTTAGAAAATACTTGTTTGCTTTTCGCGAACGCTTCCAACCTGATAAAGGAAACAACAGCTTAATTGCATTTTTAAAACTTTATTTAGCATCTATTCAACATAGTAAATTATGATTTATTTGGAAATCATTGTGGAGATTAAAAATTGGTTTACTATTATTACTATTCGACCGAAATTCCCTATAATGTGATCAAAATTTCTATAAAATAAAATTGGGGACTACTTGGAAAAAGTATTATCAGTTAACCTTCATCGACACCAGACTGTATATATCTAAATCGTAAATTTCGTATTCAAGAATCGTCTTTGCCGAATATACATATGTCCTCCAGCTTCAACGACCCAAGACACGAACCAGAAAAGACTCTTCGACAATCAACAGCGGTCCGTTGATTCTCTGTTTGTCTTTGAGCGGGATTGGCTCCTCGTGTTAGAATGACTGTTCAGTGTTCAGTTCTCCTCTGCTACTGTGTTGGCCTCCAATTGAATTTACTGAAATTGTGCACAAAGTGCAAGCACCACAAGAAACACAGACTAATGTCAACCTTCGCTCCAGACAATTGAATTAATGATAGGAAATCGACTTTGAAATTCAAGTTAATTAATATATCTCTTAATTATTATCTACAAATTTTCCGGTCTTTCCCAGTTTCCCAGTCAAGTTGCCACAAGATTGCATATGTAAATAAATCCACAAGTAACAATCTGTAAAATAATGATTAATTTCCAATATTTGTTGAGGGAAGTTGGTACATCAGGTTTTGACCGAAGCAGAAATTCGAAAACTTTTTCCACTTTCCACCCCTGTATTAAAGATTTTGCGTATGAGGGTAGGTGTTTGCTCAGCTTTAGAGTATGTGTGTTTAAGTTCTTGTGTATTTACTTATACGAATAGGAAGATGAGAGAGTGTGTGTGAATGATATGAGGCCCTGTAGGAATTCAGTGGCAGGCGTAAATTCTGCCGTGCTTCTCCAGCTATGGCTCTCCCCTAACGGTGGACTTTAGAGTCCACCCTCACCACCCCCAACCACCACATACGGCCACCCCGTTCTCTGCTCATCGCCACTGCCGCCTTCAGTGACAACATTCTCTGAAACCCGAAGAGGGTGACCAACCCCTCTGCGAAGTCCAGTGATGCTCAAGCACACCCTCGATCAGTTGACTTTGTTTTCGACCTAAAAACGCACTCATTCGTTTAGCAAAAAGTACTTAAGTAAATTAAATTACATAAAGTGATATCTTGTTTTTTTATCATTTTTTTAATGAAAGAATGGAACTGTCTTCTGTACTTCAAGTGCCTTAATTTTAAGAATAGAGGAAAAAACCAAATAATTTTCTTTATATCCTCAACCAATTTTCGCAGATTCGTGAGTATGGAGTCCGACCCTCGGATGAAAAAACAGGCAGCGAGTCGATTGGTCGGATCAGGAAGCAACGAAGCGGAGAACATTCTGAACTCAGTAAGTGGCGTATGGAGATATCCAAGCATCCAAGGGGGTTGGACGGCACAGAATGGCCGAAGAGAGTGAGAAAGATGAGGAGAGAAGGAGAGAACTCTGTTTTGCGAAAAAAGAAAGGGGCACAAGAGGAAAAGCGAATTCGAAACGAAGAGAATTCGTAAATATAGATAGGAGAGAGGAAACTCTAAAACAGGCAAGGAAAATAAGGTAAAGGATGGAGTAGATTAGTAGAGACTTATAGAGAGTAGATGAGGGATGAAGAAGGTGCTAGCAAAAGATAGCAGGGGAGCAAGGGAGAGTTGAAAATGTGAACTTGAATAATGAATCTGGAGTCATTCACAAATTTTAAATTTGAAAATCGAAGATATTTATTTTCAAAGAAGACATCTGTGTCTGCGAAAAGAGGGTTGGAATAGAGGATGAAAACGGATCCATTGGAAAAAGAAGTTCGTCCGTACGCTTTCCTAATCCGAAGGTGAAATTCAACCTTGCAGAAATGTCCAATATTCAAAAGTGGATTTTTCCCAATTTCTCTATGGAGTTCGGTCATTTTTTGGATATCGCCCAGAGAAATTGGTTTCTCCAGCCGATAAGATTGAAAGGACGTAACAAAGCAGAAACCAAAGGAATTGGTTCTCGTCTCTTCCGAATGATTTTTCAACCCTCCTGAAAATGTCAGGAGTCTGAGGAATTTCGATTTGGAAGAGTACCTTTTCGAAGAGGAGCAATCTTAGTGTAAATCACTTCTGATAATTCCACGGTTGAGCGACAGCCGACTAATTTTTGCTGCAGGCTCATTCCACGGTCCATCCTTGGCGCTATCGTTAATATTATAATCGCCATTGTGTCAGTGTGTCAGTCTACAAAAGGAACCGATTGCTAAAACATCTGAAGCATCGCAATTTATCGAAACGACTGACTGACAGATCGATTATTATAATATCATATAATAAAAAAGTATAATCCGTGCTTCATAATGTGTGTCTATATTTCTGATGAGCTCTTTAATTATCTCTTAAACCGACAGGAACCAAATTTTTTTGTCGTCTTGGCTAGATTGGAATTGTAAAAGCTTTATAGTTTACAGATTTAAATATTGAAAACAAGAGGTGAAGGAGAGTCAATTATTTCATAATTAATGATGGACGTATAAAGATACTGGTTTTATTATAATATTTTCCTTGATTATTTACTTCTTTGATTGATTGTTTTATTGTTTCGTTCAGTCTTAATAAAATAGTCTTACTTCCAAACGACCTACATCTATTAAAGTTTGATTACCATTAAATTGATAAATCTTTGCTTATTCATTATTTTCCTCAGTAAATACTATTCTGTTATATTTAATTTCTTATTAATTTAAACGCTGCATTTTGCCCTCTAGAAAAAAATTTGGGAAATTCAAATTCGTGAAACGAATTAGGAAATAAAATGAAGTTTTACGTCACAGGTTGGATTCATTTGCCTTGATGTTTGTTCGAGACAAAGAAAACGTTCATTAGGGAAACGCATTAGCGGCAAACTTCTCTCTTCTTCTTCTTCTTTTAGATCTCTTTCATCCTGTGCTTCTTTTTCCCTCTTTTCCTTCACCTTCGAATAATACTGCACATTTAACGGACGAATGGTCCTGCGGGATTTACGAAAGTTGTAAATGAGTTCGGTACGTTTGTCCAGTGTTTATCTGAGATCGTGATGGGCGTGTGCAAACTGGATTTGCATTAACACAGATTCAGATGGATTTTACGTGTAAGATGCAAAACAATTGAAAAATTGCATCACGGGCCACTATAAAAATCTCTTGATTAAAAAAATTTGCTTTTCGCAACAGAATTAATTTAAAAACCCGTGTCAATTGACAATCTAAAACTTCAAGCTCGACTTCAAGGTTATGGAAAAAAATTTACATCTCTTTACATACTTTATAAACCTTAATAAAATCATTTTAAAAAATTGTGTATCTATATGTTTCATACATAATAATTATGTATGGAGGAGCTGATATTTCTGGTGATTCTGATTCTGACACTCAAATTTATGAAAAGTGTTTAAATGGCACTTGATTTTTCCTGTGAAGAAAGGAATTTTCCAACTAAATAAAAAATGAGTCTTGCAAGAAGATAAGCTCGCAGCAGGAATTTTTCTTGATCATCAGAAAATGTTAGAGGGCACGCCTTGAAAAATGAGGACATTCTAGGATTTGGGTTTTCGAGACGCGATAATTAAGCTAGCTTCTAGGCAGGTGAACTAGTTTTGCGGAACCTTCTTTGAGCTTGGAAATTATGGCAAACGATTTTGTGTTATGCGTTTTCGTGTTGCCATCAGTCTCTGCAGACTCCTTCAACTTCTACTCTACCTATGGGGGGGTGGAGCAAAACGCACTGACATCTAACAGACTGACAGTGACTGACGTCCGCCTGACGTTTCCAATGATCTCGAATACTCTAAATTAACGGCCTTCAAGAAACACGTTTTAAATTTTAGAAAAGAGCGACTACTTTTGACAAATAGTATCCATATTCCAGTCTTTCACAAAAAGTCTCATAATAAAAGAAATATTGACAATGGAATGTTCAAAGAAGAAATTAATTTTTAACCAATTTTAAACGTGACTTTATAAAATTTTCAGTAAAAAAAAACTTTATCTCATACTGTGTGACAAGCGAGCTCGTAATAAAATTTGACGATGTTGAAAATTCGATTTAAATTCGAGGGAAATTTTCACCCTCAAGCAGCACAATTCACATGCGGCGCCCAACTCGTTTCTTCATCTTTTTTCTTCTCTCAAAATAAACTCGAGGTCCGCTTCCGTCGTAGGGGGGCAGCGCTAGCCAGGCAGTATATTTCTTCTATTGTCTAGCGACGGAGTTTCCTATTGTTTCTAGAATTTATCGCTTCACGGGAAGTTTGGCCACACGGTATAAGCGGGTGCTTTCATCTTGAGAGGGAAGAGATAGATCCTCTCGGTTGCCCAAGCGATAATTAGTACTTCTCCAAATTATTTATGCCCGAAATAAATCAGGTGAAAGCTTAATTGCTTTCCTCGTACCATACCTATCCGATAATTTTGTGCTCTCTGCGCGATTTATGCGACCAGTGCCGCTGCACTCAGAAATGCATTGTAAAATCACTAGTTATATAAAATCAAGTGGGGATGAACTGCCCACTATTCGGGCAATTTATATCAAGTCTTGTGCAATCGGAATCCTTTATCTACCCAAGTCCATTACTCAATTGTATTCATTTCTTGATCTTCATTAGTATTTTAAAAAAATTAGATAAACGAATTACATTACAAATTGCTTTTCTTTAAGTTGATAGATAAACAAAATCGATATACTGCAGCAAGCTCTATCAAACGCAAAAATCTTGACAAATAAACCATAGAATCGATTCTCGATCAACTAATTATATGCGTGTTCCGAACAGCAGTCCATTTCGTTTTCGATAATTGATAAAGACTCTGTTTCATTCAGCCGAAGCGTGCAATCAGAGGTCGTAAAGCTGGACCACGAATCGCGATTTTAACGACATCCCTTTATCTAACCGAGAAATTCAATTTATGGTCCTGAGAAATCAATTTATTCCCGAAAGTAAATTTAAGATAAAAATTTGAAACAGAATCGAGTTTAACTGCACAATATTTTATAGTTTATAATGAACAATATATATATATATATAATTATATATATATATATATCAGAATATATATATTATATATATAGTAAAGTGGAAGGATGAGAGTATAATACTCTCGTTCCAACCAAAAGGAAGTGAGGAGAAGGGATGTTTGGCAACAGGTTTCATCCCTCCGGTAAGCAACTCTTGCCTCTACCACCCTCCAGCTATCAACTTTTCTGAAAACGTACAATTTTTCGTTCACAAGAATCCATTCTATACACTCCCCCTCCTCCCACTACACTCTCATCGCGAGAATCCCAGTTATGCGTTTTGAGGAAAACCGGTTATACCCACAAAATTATAAAAGCGTGCTATAGAGACTATATCCCTCTGCTATACAGGAGAACATGAAAAATTTTGACGAAGGCATTTAAATCACAAACCCCTCGATTTAGTTTCACTTTTTAAAACAAAAAGCAGAAAAATAAAGTTCCTTTGGAACTATTTTTAAAATATGAACTGAATTCAAATGAATTCAGTATTCTGTAAAGTTCAGAAGATTTCCATGCAAGTGTACACCTGATTTTATGAGTCGTCAACCCTTCGACTTTTTATAATTTATATCGTACGGCGATCTCAGGGATATCTAAATATGCAGCCAGGATATCCTTCTGCTCTACGGGAAACACTTACTCCTTCAAAACACTGTCTCCTGTGAACAAAACATAGAAAACCGGATGTTTGAATATTATAAGAGTCTGTTAACAATTTTTATGTGTAATAAAAATATATAAATAGCGTAGTATCATGTGAAATTCCTTTTCATTTTCAGCGCATCGTGAAGATTTAAAAGCTTCTTTGTGACCTCGTACAATGTTCTTTATTGCCATTGTTCGCAGTGCATCGATAATTTGGAACATCCTTGGAGCATTGAGACTGCGCCTTGTTTACAAGATATCGGTGCATCAAGATCGCACCTACAAGAGGGGAAAGATTCGAGGGTGCATTGTGCATGCCACCCTTGCTGGGTCGTAACTCAGCTACTTTACCTTTAGAACGCGGGTGTCTTGATGCTGCCGCCACTAGTCTCTTCGGAAAAATAAATCTTCGCTTCCTGGAACACCAGCTCGTTGGCTAACTCAGTAAAAATATTTCGAAGACTCATTCTAGGACTGAAAAGTGAAAACGAGTCCTACCAGTTCCGCCCAAGTTCACTCACAGCTCGCACAGCATCCCCTCTGAGAATCCTTAGCTTAAAGTTAAACAGTAGTTTCTGTAAACAAGAACCTAAACAAATACATTAATTATTATATAAATAAATAAATACTGCTCTTTTGCTGTTTTAGAAGAAACAGAGTTTATGACAAATGTACTGCAGTAAAATAAAGTCATATTAAAATTACCGATTGTGATTGTTAGTGCAATTTTTTAACTTAGACTCTTAATTCGAATCAGTGAGAAGTGTATCACTTCATTAAATTAGTGAAGAGTTTTACTGACTAGAGAATTGATAATAATTGATAAAAAATGAATAATAATATTTTTCAATAATTCTTAACGGACATTCTTTGCACTTAAAGTTCCTAATGTTCCTATTTTGCTCAGAAAAATTCAGTCCTATTATTTGAGATTAGTATTACTTCCTCCAAATTGTCTCTCGACTCCACCTACTTAGCAAAGTAGCCTTGCAACTGTAAAAGATTTTCCGAAATCGTTCATGGTCGAAATCGACTGGAGACTAGATACTGCTGCGCTAAACAAGGTTTCGTCGTAAAGAAAATTTATGTCGAATGACCGACATACAAAACACATCCCTTATAAAATACTCAGGACTAAAAGTTTCCTTTTCTATGAAGCAGGTGTTTCTACTTTTCTAGAAAATAAGTACATAAATTCTCAAAGTTATAAGTTGGTT
>JAUEJJ010000017.1:6538781-6551746 GCA_032164275.1 Synergus coniferae | reverse complement strand
AAAAATAGTATCGTCTATAATTTTTTTTTACTAGGGAATGATCCTACTAAAAAAAGTGCGAGAAAGAATGTCCTTCAAGCTGCAAAAACTACAAATTCTGAACAAGTATTACCAAAAAATAAAAGTAGAAACACGCGTTGATCGAAAAAAAAGAGATTAAAATCCCTTCCCACGAGTAATTTTGAAAAATGACATTTCTCCCTCCCTTTGCATTTTCAAAGAGCGAATTTCTGAATGGAGCTAAGCGTCTGACAATCGGGGCATTGTCACTCTCTTTGGAAATGCATAGTTCACGTCGTTGCAGGAAATAACATTGACTTCCGGTGGCGAGGTTTGCGCGCAGCATCCCGTCCTGCAACTTCTTTGTAATCGGAGAACCTCTCGCGCATTTCCAATATGTGTCCTCCATTTCAACTCTTTCACGGTTAACGTCCTTTCCTTTCTACCCCCTCCAACTTTCCTCGTTTTCTCATGTGCAACCACCCGGTACGCGAGTAATAAAAAAATTACAGGTCCCTTTGGCGGGACACCCGCAATCAGAAAAAAATTACACGTTCCCTTTAATCTGATTTGCACGGGGGAATCCCGGTACGGTGGTGTAAGAACTCCTCCCCTTGGTGGAGAGAAACGTTCCAGCCGCAAATTATGGTTCAATGCGATTTTCCTTTCTCGCGACCCTTTACTCCCGGGGGTTGCAACTGTTGCGTCACGAATATTCCCTGCAAAGCGGAGGTTAATACCTTTAGCTTTATACTCCTTTAGGGAAGCAAAGCGCATCATCGGGACTTCTTAAAAGAATTTTTAATGATGAGAAAATATTCAGCCACCCAAACCCATTTATACGGTTATTTATCTATTTTTACTTATTACCTGCAATTATTGTGTATATCAAACTGGTGATACAACCATCTACCTTCGTTTTTAATTTGAAAATTGGATATGGATCTCTTTATGCAAGAATTCAGGTTGTGTGATCAAGGATACTATATATATAATTACTAAAAGCTTCATTAATCTAGTAGAAAGAAAAATACTGAAACTGACCATAAGAAAAACTTCCGATCTTGTTAAAAAATTTCAAACTTAAATTTACAATAGGTCTTACGTACTTAAACTGAATAATTTATTGTGACAATCGACCATAGTGTTTAACGAAGTTCGGAAAGACTCCAAAGACTGCGTAGGTTGTTATAAAACATGGAAGATAAAAGGAATCATTGAGAAACTCGTAAAGATAAGGATGCACACTGAAAAGTTTTTCAATATTGCTAAGTTGTATTTGCGAGATATGTAGTACCTATAAACTCATGCAAATTATGGATTGAAATTCTTATAACACTTATTTTAACATTGAAATGTAAATGTACTGAATTAATTGTATATAATGCATTCCGAGATGCAATCAAAGTCTTCAATTTGAAGACCATAAACAAAATTGTATGCTACTGGTTACAATCTTACAATCTGACAAGAGCAATGGTTAATACAATTTTTGATAATCGGAATTCTTTCTATGTTTTAAAACATTTGCAGATTATAAAAAAATCCTCGAAAATAAGAGCAACTTAATGAAGTAGACAAGTGTTTAAAATGAGGAATGTTTGCAGTGATCTTGCTCGGATCCATCAAAGTTGTAATCATGGATTACAAGCTGTTGTGTTCCATTAACGTTATGAATTCTTGCATCACAACAAAATATTTGCTTTTCAGCCAGACCTGTTTGTATAGGTGTACAGGATCCAAGGTCTTCAGCGTCTTTCTTTCCTTCTTTCTCTACAGCAGATCTTTTATCTACTCTCGACGCATCTCAACTAACCTTGCCGAAAACATTCGGCCGAAGGAACACGTGGTCCTTGCATTGTAAGGCGTACCTTTGCTATTTTTTATAATTATTTTTAAATTTTATATTTTAGCAACAATAAACGATCATAATAAAGAGGGTCAAAGGAAGAAATATACATAATTTAGATGCTCAATATCTTCTTCCTAACTCAGTAATTTTTTTTCAATCAAATTGTTTTCACCCCCAAAAATTAATTCTTCCTTGCAAGGAACACGTTACTCTATTCTCTATACATAAAATTGTGCCAATTAGAGGTACTTTGTCAATATTGATCGATAAATCCGTATCTCATTGACAATTCACTGTTCTCCAGTCAAAAAGTTGACACCAAATATATACATTGGCGTCAATTCTGATGGAGGAATTAAACAATGTCGAAACACTGTATTTATTATTTTTAAAAAGAATTGAGATTCTCAACAGCGAAATTTTATCGTTTGATTACATAACAATTACTCTGAATTTCCCATCAAATGACAGTTTTTTTGGTAGACTAAGTGCCATAATACTAATATTAAATAAATATTTCAAACTTTGAAGGAAAATGAAAAATTACAGTGAAATTATTCACGGTAAATTATAGGATAAACAGTAAGCACGAATCTGAAGATGAAAGAAAACTGAATCATTTAATCTGAAGAATTGCCGTACTTTAGATTCGATTATTTCACAAGATGACAAGGAACATTTGGGGATTTGAATGGAACATGTCAGGGCGCGTTTCGGTCTCGTGCACACTTAAATTGTATCATAGATAATAAAAAAAGAATAAAAAAACCGGTCCATTCGAGCAATGGTTGAACGCGTAGTGCTTCATTGCATCTTTTCTCCCGTGCAGCGTGTTGTGTCGACGACAACAATGGTCTTGGAAAAAAGCCACGTCGCAAGGATCCGACAGTGGGAACCACCCGCGTTGTAAGATCTGCATCCTGAAATCTGCAGCGATGATTTGACAAAATTTTGCGTAAAAATAAACATTTGTTATTTTAGATCCTCGAAAAAATTCGCAATGTCATGGCACAAAAATCTATCCTAAAGAGTTTGTATATTTTCAGTATTTTTATAAAGTTCGTTTATATTTTAATAATAAACAGTTGGAATTACAAAAATCAAATGTATTAATTGAATTGAGAAGTAATTAGCCTCGGGAGACAGTGTGGCTCGAGTGATAGCACTCTCGGTTTATATTTCCGAGATAGACTGTATAACGGGTTCGAATCCCAGGAGCAATCACAGAAAGTGATTTTTGTTTGTTCTTTACGTTATATAAATTATTTCATATTTGAAGTTCCTAAACCAACCGATAATTTCCCAATACATATTTTTTTATACTAATTGTAAATTTAATAAATTTTGAGTTCCAGTAAAAAGTTTACTGAATTTTGAGTTTCCAGTGAAAAGTACTAATAATTGAATTCTTTTGTTTAGTTGACAAAAATTAATTTTTACAGAAATTGTAATTATTAAGCCTTTATAGAAGTGTCCTTTTCGATGAAATACCCAAAAAAGCAAGATGTGCTCACGATTTTTACGAGCTTCGATACAATTCCAGGAAAATGCAGTAAACGTGGGACCCGACACACTTTAATCGCGCCAGGAATGTGTTCAGCGAGCGAGGGTGGTGAGACGAGGAGGGGAATATTCATTAGAAGGCCGCTGATTTGAAGGCGATTTAATTACGGGTCTACTCGTCTACCGTTAATTAATTTGGTCGATAGTTTAGGCGTGATTAAGCCGACGCTCACGGACAAGTCGATCGAGACTGCGTTTCTGCCAGAGACAGGGAATTCGAAGTCACAAAACTGATAAGAAGATCTGATTACACAAATTTTATTCACTATCTTTAGACATTTCTTTGTCAACTTTTCACTCAAAAATCTCTTCTCTCTATTTATAATATAATCAAGCAATTGAAGATCCTCTCGAGGATCCTCCTATGAAAACACATATTAGAAGCAATTTATAAGTATTAAATTAAATTAAATTGTTGAGCGATCGAACTTGTAATACAGAAAATAACAATCCTATTTGAATTCACTTAACTTTGATGTGTTTAAATTAGAAGCATTTTTACGTTAAACGAAATCTATTTCTATGCACTTTGAACTCATTGAATGCCAAATCTGCAGAGACTTTTATCAATAATTTTTTTCCTCAATTTAGTAAATTATCTTGTGCCAAGCTACCCTTCATTACATTTACTTCGTTTTGAGGGTATTTAACCTCATGCTTTTGTCTGTATTGGTTTGATGGGAAGTATTATTTGATAGGTGGTATTCATCACCTTGTTAGTGAGTAGAGATGAAGGACACCCAAAACTGACTCAGTGAAGTAGAACTTATTATACATTGGACAGAACGATATCTGAAAGGCACCCTAAGGATCAGTTGAAAATAAGATAAAGGTATAGAAGTTAAAGACGCCGCATATATGCGCGGGGGCCATATTAAACGTGCGATCAAAGACGGTAACGAGAACACGTGGGACAATGCCTGTCACCTCATTCATGTCAAGAGGCCTACAACTATACCAACTTTACGAAGCCCGAACCAACCAAAAGGATCAAATTGCATCTCGATCTTTTTTAATACCGCCTTCCTCTTCAGTTTAATTCTTCTGCGTTTTCCTCCTCTATTTCTTTACTTCATTCTCAGTAATGTTGACACTCAATTGTACTCAATCATATTTCATATTGCAATGGATAATGTAACTTAAATTTATCCTCGAATTTATCGGGTTCGAATTATCCAAATTCCAAATGCTTTTAGTTGAAATTATCTTCCCTTTTTCTTATCCTTCACAAACATTTCACTTCTTGCGCTCATTGTATTATAATATTTTGAGAATTATAAACTTATTCTGATGGCGCTTTTGAAAAACATACCATTTGTCTTAAACCATACTGAAACCCTTACTAAGCTGATGTATTCAGTTCAAAAGTCTAGAATCTGGAAATTGCAGAACGTAGCATTCTCACCCTCGGAACATATCCTTCTTTCGTTTACCAAGGATATAAACCAGGATCTCCAGGATTTGCTAGTTTCGCACATTATGGTTCAGCAGCGTGTATTTTTTCTTCTTATGTGGCAGAGGAGGAAGAAAATAGTGCACTGAAACTGGAGAGGCAAAGGCGAGGGCAAAGGAGCAGAAAAAGAGATCCATGCAGAGATTCTGGAGCTAACACAAGGTCTACAAGTCTAGGGAGGTAAAGAGAGAGAGAGAGAGAGAAGAGGGGTTCCTGGAAACGCCTATTCATCGCCAGTTGAAACCAAGTTTTCGAAGAGGACCAAAGCAAACAGCGAGAATTTGCGCCAATCAGCACCGATTCAAATTTCCAGACTAGTCCGACTGCTTTTCCCCGACTGTAGCCATGGGTCCCAGCGGGTTCTGTTCATTAATAAAGACATTGATACGTCCCTAGATACACCCTTTGTCGAGTCCCGAATATCTGACACTATATGGACCATTTATTATTCTTTAGAAGATACTTTCTTATTTCTTATTACAAACTTTTTGTCTATACTTGAGAACCTACACGGGATCCTGTTTACGATTCTGTATATACACATCACAAAGAAACCTTACAAAGAACATGTACTAGTAAGTTTCTTCGCAGAGTGAATGGTTCCTGTACTGTTTTCCGTACCAGGTTCTTGCATAAAATTAAACGTAGAAATTTGATAAATTCGGGAGACTTATCCCTTTAGACGTACTTTCAAAGTGTAACAACTCTCCCTTTATTGATGTTCCAAACCACGAGGATTAAAAAGAAATTTCTTAGGTCACGGCGCAAAGTACATTTTAATTTAATGATTTTATAATAAAGCCGAGAATAAAGCATATAATTTTTTCGAGAGGAATTTCTTTTCGGTTTATAACTGATTGGTAACTTCGTGTAGCGTCATGTACAGCGTGGTACAAAAAGAAATAAAAATAAGTCGAATATGGCGAAAAACTGGTTTCACTCCTTCTGAGTCACCGTCTATAATGACGGACCTCAGGAACGCGTTGTAGAAGGCTCCATCGGCCAAAACCCCAAAACTCTGCCGTGAAGGAAGTACCACGAAAAATTGGCCACCATTTCCGGCCTGAAAGATTGTAAAGCCATTGAGAAAATGACAAGTGAAAAAGATTCTTGCACTTAAAACAAGATGACAATCGAAATTTTAAAGAAATTTCTTTCAGAATAAGCTTTAATCCTAATTTAAACTGAGTGCTACGAAACAACTCCACCATATCCTCCACCGTAGAAAGGAATTTATATTTAAAAACGTAATCGAGGGGTATATGTATATTAAATACATTTAATGATATTTTCGGATTTTTTTAGTATATTTCTCAGATGTAGCTGTCATTATTTTTAAATTGAAATATTAAACACCATGAGTACCAAAAAAAACAGCTTTAAGTTAACTAGTGACATCTCCTGGCAAAAGTTGACATTGCATTTGAATTTAACTTCGAAAATCGAAGTTATCTAGTCTACCCCTCGAGTTACGTACTTATTATAGAACAAAAAAATAAAAGTAGATTTAAGATCATTGCATTTAATCTTCACGGTGGATAATATCGCTTGCCGAAAAGAAATACGATTCCAGTTTCAGGTTCATTACCGCTGCTGGTCTGTTTTTTTTCAGTGGCTATTCTATTCTCCTAAGGAAAGTCCCGTTATTCAACGCATTTACGACGAAGATCTTAATTCTAAATCGTGGGAGCGCAAGAAAAGGTAAAGTCCCGTTAATCGACCAACCCTTGTGTCTCTCTTTCACTAACTTCACACATCCCCTCTTTCTTTATCTACCCTCTTCTAAAACGTAATCATGTCCCTTGTCTAGAATCTAAAGATTTGAAAGTTGACAGCACTGGGAACAAAGGAAGCGTCTTTCTTCCTTAAAAAGTTCACTCACAATTGATCTTAATGCTTTAAACTTATCTTCGCACATGAAGATTATTAGTTAACTAGTAATATATCATTTCATTAATTCGAGTATCCCATAAGTTTTACTCTGAAGTAAAAGTTCAAGGAGTTTTCCACACTTGGATAAACCATTCCATAAAGTTAAGACACAATTTTAAATGTTTCTTCCTACAAGGAAAAAATTGCAAATAGCCGTAAGGTGTCAATAATAATTGCATTAGCATTTTAAGACTTGATAGTAAAATATAAAGAGATAAAAGCTCATTCTTAAGAGCATAAACTTTGAATATATGTCAGCAAGTCGATATTCCGAATGGCGTTAAATTAAGGGAGACATCAGTGACTTTAAGGAAAGATAGGGGACTTTATTAGTCACAGCTGGACGTCGTCTTTTGCGCGAGAGCATCGTGTACTCTGTAACATGTAACGAGACACCAAGTACATTGGTTTGCTGCAAACAAGGTATGTACGTAGGCAGGACGTGCATCGAGCCTAAAGTGCGATACGCGGATAATGACTCTAATATTATGACGCCGTGGTACCTATGTTTATCGGTAATCGCCAGTCATTTACATACGCAGGTAAGTACTTGCACTTAGCGCCCAGTAAGTAACCGATGCCGGAATATCTCTAGCGGATATCGCAGCACGTTTTGGTCCTTTTATATTGGCACGTGACCACTTTCCTCCTTTCCCATTACTTGTATTCAAAACTAATCACCTCATTTTCGTATAAAGATTCTTATTCAGGGTGACCACTAGATTACATTTTTTTATTTCCCTGATGACATTTAGACTTTTAAACAAACTCCCCTGACAGAGTGGGGAGTTCCCCAAATAAAAAAAATATATTATCTGTCATAATGTCATAAATGTCTTCAGTAGAGGGAGAGAAGCTTAAGAAAAAAGATGCTCTGGTTTCTTGAGACAATCAAGGAACCCTTAATTCCATAATTCGCAAGGAGGGACCAGACTTCTTGTTCAGTGGTCAGGATTACGGGTGGTTCGACTCGGCACGTGGCACGCGTATTTCAATAATAGCAGGATTTAAAGCCCGGGTCTGCTCTGCTTCTTTCTCTTTTTTTCTTTCTCCTTCTTTCACCTTTTTTGGGACACAATCGAGAGAGAAAGGAAAAGGGAGAAACGAACGCGTGCCCATCGGAACCCCGTGTGAGGTGTCCGCGACACCTTTTGCCTCACTTTCTTATTATATAGACAGTCGCCGATCCATTCTGCAGGTAGATATCTTCTGATCCTTCTTGGCTCCTCGTCTGCCGATTATGTGTAGAGACATGCAACAGCAGGTAGTCCAAGAATTTTATTGCCACAGGTCGTCTCATTGGCCTATTGCCCTCACCTGTGACCATACGTGTCTCCCATCACTGAAACTCGAATCTGACCTCATGATTCACTCCTCCATCCATTCGAGAGGCATTAGACCTGAATCAGAGTATACATCAAACCACAAAGACTTTTCCAGCGATATTATAAGAGAGACTGAATTGTATGGTAAGTTGATTTGAGGAAAGGAATAAGGGCGTCACATGACTCCCTTTAATTTTTCAACAAAAGTGTATTTTTCAAGGATATCAATTTCCAAGACCATATCAATCCTTTGGATACGGATATATGACATCTTATGAAAATCATTTATTTTAAATATTATTTTCTTTTCCAGTCACTGAAAAAACTTTCCTATAAAACTTTCTTTCTTGGAATTTTCCTTTGTATGGTCCAAGGAAAATATCTCTTTTAAATAAATACATAAATCGCATCAAACCAATTTGTAAAATCGGATACACGCCCTCGAAATGGAGAAAATCTTTAGGATTCTGTAAACCGAAACGAGATATGCTCTGGAAATCACTTTGCTCTCAGCTAAGGTGAAAAATAGTGGGTAAGGGAGAGGAGTGTGATCCATTTTAAGATTCGTTCATCGCTACGCTGGAGGCGGAAGGCTGAAGCTTGGTCCAGCGTGTAAGTTCTTCTGACCTTTTTCAAAGCTGGATCTCCCGCGGGGTGACGGAAAGGTTAATGGGGATAGAAAAAGTATAGGAGGAACCAGAACAAGTATAAGAAGAGAAGAAAGGATAAGGAAGGATAAGTGTGAGAAAGAACAGCGCAAGTGAACGGAGGCTCGTCTTTTTTTGTAAGTCTGAGGATGTCGCTGCCAAACGTGTTCAGGAAATCATCCTATTTGCTTTAATTGAGTGCGACAGTGACCCACTTATGTTTCTATTCGTGGAGTGCAATTTTTTTTAATAGCAGTTCCAAAAAGTTCGCCTTTGTCGCAATTCCTTTAACTAACTTCTCAGTACGAGCGGTTCTAAACAGCGACAACAGATGTTTCTTCTGTTGGAATGTAACCTCGAATGTAACTCTCATTTTTCACTCGAAAATTGATGGGTATAGATTCAAGGACAATATAAAAAAATGTCCTCTGCAATGAACAGACCAATGTTAATTTCATTTATCTAAAAAATGGCGGAAAGTGATAAACAAAAATAAGGTATAAGCAATTTTTTTGTGACCTCATTATTTATGTTTCGTGGATCAATTATGTCTCTAGGGATAAAGCCAAACGTCTTTATTGAGGCGCAATTATTTCGAGACTTAGTGAGATAGCTTCCCCCTCGACGTAATTGTAACCGTCTGATAGAAAAACGCCCTAAGATCGCTCACTTATTGTTTCTCAGTGATTTTCTGAATTGCGACGGACACAGGCTATGTCTTCGTGACGTAAACAAGATAATGGATTCTACTCTCGTACTCATGATTTAGGTATAATGAAGACGATCTAGGATAATGGTCTGACCAGCAACTCTCAACCAGATCTATACACTGGGGATGCTGGACAACAAAATTCCTGACATTAAATAACTAAATATTCTTCAATACTTTTACCCTAAAAAAAAACAGTTGACTAATATATATTTAAAAAAATAATAGGCAATTAGTGCTTGGACAATTTGACGTACAAGAGGTTGATTACTCGAAAAAATAAAATAGTACACATAAAGAAAAGAACAGAAGTCCTCAAATGTTCAAATTCTTGGGTTAAAGTTTCGAAGAATAGAAAGTGGTTTGTTCGTTAGCGGCGGGAGCAAACTGAAGAAATCATTCGTCTTCATCGTACACAAACTGTCGAGAAAAGATAAGCACCTATATCTAGTCTTAGCTTTTCTGCTCTGATGGCCATTAAAGTAATTTTAACGTCTTCTCACCGGCAAAAAAATACGAGTCGTTGCGCTATAGACTAGACTGAAGAATGATCGGAGAGGCGCCGACTATACCTTCGTTGTTCCTTCTATCTCTCATCTTTTTCTTTCTCTCTCTTTCTGTCCTTTCTCATCTCTCATCCCCAGAAAATAATGTTCTCTCCCTCCTGCCGTTGTCTTCTTCTCACCTACTCACCGATATATTCCTCTCCCTTCCTCGCGAACTCGTTAGATTCACCCCAAGATTATGTTTCATGCCACTTTGACTCTGGGAACATAACGTTTCTTCTTTCCTTCGTTCCTTGTGATTCGAGGCACGCCGTCGGCTGATTGATAAGATAAATAGCACCTAATAATTAGTTTTTCTCTTAGTAACGAAGATTGATAATTATAAACATGACTCATCTTTTACCCGCCCAGAATTGTTCCCAAATCTAGAAAAATGAAGGGAAGAAATTAAAAATTAAGCTCCCGAAAAATGATTACTTTTGCCAAATAAAGTAAATTGTATTTTATAATACTTATTGGCAGTAATATTTCATTAACTCATGATTCTTTTTCTTTCCTAAGAAGGATAATAGGCGATGTTATCTAAATGTTAGTGAAGAAAATAGTTGTAAAACATTTTTTTAATTTACTCTATTTTCAACGTATGAAGTTGTTTTGGAACTTGATGAGAATTAATTTTTTGAAGCACACATGGGAAATTGGAAACCGAACAAAAGTGAAAGTGCAGACCATCTTGGGAGGCAGGCACTTATTTTGATGTGACAAAGTGCTGCAACGGAGCTTGAATTTTTTTATCACCAAACAACGAAGATCGCTACGAGGGATCAGGTATATATATGTTAGATGAAACTTAGCTATCTGTCTCGCAGTCTCTCTGCTGCATCTTAGAAGCTATATATTATACTCGAAGGGGGTGGTAAACACTTGTTTGATTCAATTCCCAGAACGGGCTTCTCAACGCTAGTTCAATTTTTCTCCTTTCGAAACAGCCTGATGTAATCATTTGTTGTAAATTGTAATCATTCAAATTAAGGATCAATAAGTTTTGAAATATTCTAAAACAACAGCCAATGACTATAAACAAAAAGATTTTTAAAAGTAATAAGGTAATAAGTATTTCAATTTCGCAGAATCTAATAATTTATCATATCCCAACAAGTTTCTTGAATTTCAGAGAATCAACCAAATAATTCGAACAGCCTCATAGAATAAAAGTGATAATAAACATGATTTTTTTCACCTTCAAAGACAGCCGACATTTCTCATATTTTTCGAATGAATTTGAGATGCGCGAAGCCGGTAGAAAACTGCATAAAAAGATGCAGGGTAAGAAACAAAGGAAGATTGATGAAAAGTATAAGAAAAGAAGAAAGAAAAAAATATTGTAAATTGATCGCCACTGATTTATAGTTTATACCTCCCTATACCTATCTTGTAACCAGAGTCACTTTTTATTTTCAATGCCAGGACTGCAAAGAGCAAAAGAATCCGCTGACTCAGACGAAAATGATTTGACTATACTATACGTGCGCGAAAGAAACGAAAATATAATTCGATTTATCTACATTTTCATAACCGAACCTATTCATTTTAGCCGGCAAATCTTTTCTCTCGACAGGTTCTGAATTATTAATTAAAAATTACAGTCGGTGAAAAATTGTCTTTCAGAGCCCTGGATAAATTTACGATGGGAGCGACGTTAAAGAACCGTTTCAAGGTCAAGACCGTGAAAGGAGCCGTTGACCCAGGTCGTTTAATTTCGACTGGATTCGTTCAGATCTTCCGAAAATGTTACTCAATCTGAACTTTGACAAAGCCAAGTTGTGAGGTATCGCTTTACGTATCAAAAACTTGTCAGGGAATGCTTCATACGTTTCGCCTCGCGTTTTGCGAACATCGATAGTTATCTCGAGATAAATATTTAATGTCACAGAACGAGTATGTAAATTTCATACTTTTATTGTCTCAATTCGCAGTTGGAATTCTTAGTATTTCGTGAAGCTATCTCGTGTAATTAATTACAAGGTGCGGTTTTACTTAATCTTTAATCGGTGACGTGAAGCTTCTCTGATCCTAAAGTGAAATCCGTGGGATTCAGTTTTCTAACTATAGCAAGAAACAATTTTTTATTGTGGGAGTGTTAAAAAAGAGATCTTAGAAGGTTTTCCCACTTCCTTATTGTAAAATATGGAGATAGGTTTAGAAAGGGGGGTGTGTTTAAGGGGTAGAAAAGAGGTTTCAAAATGGGTTGAGAAACAGGAGTTGGCAGAAGTGTGGAAAAACGAGTATGATAATTCCCCAATTTTCTTGAAATTACTGAAAATGAATGTTCTATTTAAGCGCAACATTTTCTTTACAACGCATATGATATTTTAGATCTAAGAAAAATATTATTCCTAATTTCTGATGGACAAAGTTTTGTGTGTTGTTGGGTGAAGTTGGTAGAGTTAATTGATGAAATGAGAAGCCAATGTTGGGATACGAGACTGGTGTAATATATATACACTTTTTGTGGGTTTCTAGGCCGCTAAAGAGCGAATGAATGAACACGGCCCTCCGTAATTCATTCATGCTTCAAGAGGAGGGTATACCCAACTCCTATTCCTTGCCCCTCGACTCCTTCTGACGATCCAGCTCGATCTTTCTTGGACTTGGAGGATGGGTGAGGAGACCCCTCATCTCGATTGGTCTTCTTCTTCCTTGTAACTCCGAGCTGTTATAGTTTCTCTGCTTCTGTAGAACCCTTCGGACCTACTCCTGCACCTTACAACATCCCTTCCTTCCTTCTGTTAGACCTCACTTAGTCCTCAGGATCTGGGTCAGATTATGGGTAGCTGTACATAAGTTCTCAGGTCCATCCGTACAGATTCCGGAAAACCCCGGTGCCTCAATGCCTCACTATGTCTCAGATTCAATTTGTTGTGACTCAAGCCTATACAAGTGTCTGAAGAGGTGTTCTTGCTCTGGGAATATTATAT
>JAUEJJ010000017.1:6494326-6526806 GCA_032164275.1 Synergus coniferae | reverse complement strand
GTTAAAATGTACTTTAGCAGGTTAATTTGAATTCCAATTCTCTTATTGGCCAGTGCTAAGGCTGAGGATAGATTAGTTTTCGCTCGTACGGCTGTCAGCTACTTGCCGAGAGCAAATTGTCTCGGACTGACTAACCTTTTTAGAGCATATAACCCACTCTAAATCTCCATGTCAGCTTTGAAAGTGACATGATATAATTATTTTAAAAAACATTATCATTAGTGTTATTTTCAAAGCATCTCTTCCTACAAAAATTTTCTTTCATTATCTTGTTTTCTACTATAAATCTTTCAAATTGAATATACTTCGGTAAAAGGTTCATAAACCATAATTAATTTAGAATTAGCAACTTAAAAAAATGTCGAAAATAAAAGAGAAATAGATGAGGATGTAAAAACTATGAGTAACTAAATCGTAAGTCATCGAACTTTGATAGAGAATGTACAGTAAGCTGAAATCAATTCGCAGTAAAAACAGTATCTTTGATCGACTTTAGATTAAAGATCCTATTACAAAAGATGCCGATTTCATTCGATCTGTTCGTACCTATCAGATAAATTTTCCACTCTTCTAATTTTTAATTCTATTTGAAGAAGTACATTATGTAATCGAAAAGAACTATAGATTTTTAGAGCAAACATGCAAAATATTTCGAATCCTCAAAAAGGGAAATTCTACAAATTAATATATTAATTACTTTTTATTGCTGCGAATTTGTAAACTAATAGCTGAGTACTGAAAATATAAGCAATAAGTTCATAAAAATTTCTATTAAAAATTAAAAGTGAAAATAATAACTTTTGGGCATTTGAATGATTCGAGAGGGACCTAATGGAAAGAGAAGCCTTCGTTTCGAGCAGCGTGTTTACATTATAAGGTCGTAAAAAACATAAAAGAACCGCGAAACGGCTTAACGAGTTCGGTAGTACGTTTTTTTCTATGTCTGACCGCAAATTACTGCATACACATGCATTGGCACACTATTGTCAGTGTGAGTGACTATTCATATATAATTACATGAAATATTATGCATATAGCTTCAATCTTCATCACAGAAAATATCTTTGAGCGTATTTATGTATAAATATAAATATACATACGAGTATCGAAATACTTGAAATGTGAATTCACGAAAATCTTTGTACGAAGGTGGGCACACAACCCCCTGTCTCGAGCAAATTTTAATTTCCGAGTGGGAACTCGTATTGTCATTAGACTTGGGGAAAAGCTCTACACGAGTTATAAGGCCTGTGTTATTAGATTTCTTGCAAATTATGCCATCTGTCTGAATTAAAATTGTGGGGCTCCATTTTCGCCCGATTCATTTTACGTGTATAACACACATTCATGGGAGTTGACCTTTTAAATTTTTAAATACTTTTCAAATAAGTATGAGAAAGAAAAGTTACAATATTGTTCCTTAAAAGCGGCATATAAATCGAGCCATATCATCAAGTTGTAACACTTTAGGGGTGAAAAGAAAACAACTAAACAAGTCAATCTCCAAGAGAACGACGGTGATATCTCGGATTTGCGTTTTAACGTCTTAAAAAATCATGAAATACACAAGCGCATAAATTATAGCTGATCAATAAAATTATGAAAAACTGACATCATCTTCAAGGAGCATTGTCTACACAATTCTCTTTCCAAGCATAAATCATTATTTCGAATAGACCTAAATTAGTAACATATTAATAAGATTTCCGGGACTTTAAATACCCCAAAGGATTCTCCGCTGATTTTAAGGTACGACCAGGACTCAATAACTGTAATCTCGTCTCTTCAATACTGTCATGAGAATCCAAGGCGTTCCCGCTTTTTATAGCCATCGAAATTCCGTATTTGTTCGTTCTATTCAGAAATCGAAATTTCTAAAATCAGAAGTCGATCTTATCCGTCGCCTAGGGCCATTTTCGGGCAAGAAAGACGACGGTTGGTAGGTGGTACCTAGTAATTTAATTCTGTATTCCGGGAAAGACGAGATGGACGACGGTAATTGGCCAAATTGGCAATCCTGCCAATCAATCGCCAAATATCAAGGACTCCGCGTGTCTCGTGGTTCCGGTCTCGCATTTTTGTCATTTTTTTTAATCTTTTTTTTTATACATTGCCAGAGTGTTAGCTACATCACTAACGGGAGCAGACGCGCCACTCTACTTGGCGAATTCTCCCGTCCTCGAATATAAATCTAAGAACCAAATTTCCGGGAAATAAAAAAGAGCCAGTTTAAACTATAAACTCTCTTGTTCCAGTTATCTCTCTCGCTCTCTTTTCTCGTTCACTCACCTCCAAAAAAAAACTTACGCAACCGATCTGTCCCGATGTTCTTGAACGAGCCTTTGTTCGCGTCCACGCGAGAGACTTAATCGACTTTAATTTATTTAATCTCTCTCGACGGCGCCTCGACCTCGAAAAAGCAAAGCTGAAATTACGCTCAAATCACTCGCACTATTTCAGCGAAACAAGCGATTGAGAAATCAGTATCGATATTATTTTGAGCTGCGTAAGACAAATAACAAATTGTCCTTAATTGGATTCAACTTTCAATCAATTAATAGAACATTATTATAATTAAAAAGACATTCTTAATTTAAAAGCCAAATTCAATGCGGGATTGAATGATAGGAAATAAATGGAATTATAAGAAAATCTAATTGCATAAGAAAGTCAATTGCAAAGCACTGACCTTATTTCAAGGTATATTTTCGACATTTGGAAAACGAAAAAGATAGTGAGTTTATCAAAAACAGAAACTGATGAAGGCACAGGTAAAAAAGTTAGAAGTCGCGTCACGAATCACGTCTGAATATGGACTGGCGTGCAGTCAGCACCCTCGACCCTCGACGAAGAACTACCCTCGCGAAACTCGCATTATTATCGAATACTGTGCTTTACATACCTTTGCATATACATATCTAGACATGCGAACTTAACTATAGTCGCGTTAACGGATGTAAACAGACAGGTAGTAATGCGCTTTGCACGAATGCTGCTCAGCTCGCAATAGCTTATAATCCATGCTGCTTAGAGCATATAATATACATAAAATATGTATATAAATTTCTGTACTCGAAGAAGTATTGCGATTTTCTGTTTTCTATTTGCAATTATTGAAACTACTCGTTCACAGCCAAGGTTATTTGTACTGAGGAACAAATTCTATTATTTCGACCTTTCTCCGAGTCATTAACTATAACAGTATACAGAAATAGCAAAAAAAAAAAATAGAAAAAGTGATCATTTTCGGTAAACAGTAATTGATAGCAGATCTTTCTATAGACTGGTTGTAATTTTAGAGCTTTTTTTTATCTTTATAAGAATTTTCTTTGCTGATAAAGGGCATTATTATTATCGAGTACGTTCATCAAGCGTAAAAATATGCGCGATCGAAGTTAATAAACGTCCATGACAGGGTGAGAAAAAGTTGGTATCCGTACCAAGGAGGAAGAAGGCTCGTCCTGTTGAAAAGGTAGCATATATACACAAGACATAAGTATAGACGACTAAATCAGTGGAAGGCCAATCGACCCACAGGCCGCCTCGCCATTCGTGCGATAATTGTCCGCAAACTGGGTGCTAGTTACTTTTTGCTCGTCCATCACTCACTTGCTAACTCTCTTACTCATTTACTCATTCGGACCGGCTGCTCATTCTCCTGACAATTTAAGCGCAAAGGGCAGAGCCTGGCACGAAAAGCTCCTCGACCAAGCGTGCCTTCAGAATACATGCGGATGAACGAGGTTCTCCGTTACCAGAGGGTGTTCTGATATTTCGTGATAAAACAAATAAAATACCCCGATTAGTAAAATCGCCCCGAAAAGTTACAATTACTCTAAAAATATTTCTTTCAAACCTTTCCTCATTTTGCTTCATCATTATAAGGAGATTTGTGATGTCTATCATTTTACTGGCATTAAAGTCACGAATTCTGTATAATGACTTCGCTCCCAAGTTCGAACAATAGGAGCATGTGTTTTAATTAAATGAATGAATACCTTCATTAAACAAAATTATTTAAAATACGAGACGTGACACCGCCCACCGAAAATTCGAACATGGCAATTTCACTGTCATGCTTGAACTAAGGTGGAAGGACTCAGAACTTGTTATTTCTTTTCTCTTTTGTTAAAACTTAGAAATTTTATTTACTTGTTCAAATATTTTTTCACCAGAAATTGATGAATGGGACCTTTTCGGTAGAAGTTGGATATAAGTAATGAATTTTAAGGACAGGTTATTTGAAACGGCAATTATCTAGTTAAAGGACAATTTTGCAGCTCGTAAAATCGAGAAAATGGCACGTGAACGCGAGTTCTCGGTTACCAGAGAAGTACACCCGAATTAGTGATGAACCCGTATTTCTAAATAATAGCTCCCTAGAATCGCGTGTTCTTACAACGTCTCGACGACTCATTCAACCGTGGCGCAAGTTTATGATCTTGTACACGCAAAAGCCACCGTGAAGATTTTACTGTCGCCTGTGACTATGATCCTTGTCATCGTTACAAATAAGCGAGAAGGATTTAAGAAAGTAAAATAATATTTTTAAGATAGTTTCAAACCCAGTTTTTCTTAATTACCGTCAAAAATTCAGTTCATTAAAAAAAAAAAAAAACTATTCGAGGACTTAAAATTTTGAAAGAAGAATCAATCATTATATTCAGTGAATTTTCTGATATTTTTCAAGAAGTGATGAGTAAAAGTGAAGGGAAGAAATTGGATCAAAAGGACGAAGCTTGCTATTCGATTCAGAACACGTACGAATGTTTTTCCTCAATTGAAAAGTATGCTGTGTTCTGTATATCGATACAACTCTTCTTCACCCTTGACTCAGATGATTTCATTTATAGTGAAGTCACGTGGTTAGTATAGTCTTGTTATCGGCAAAAGTTCATTCCTTTTTTTTCGGGGTTCGAGGCCTATTGGTGGCTCTCAAATTCCCATAATCTGAGCATCTACCCAAAGATAGCAAAGAATTAACTGAATGAAGTTTTTATGGCGATTGCTGTTCCATGATTCCAATTGGAAATTGCATGCAGACTATGTTTTTACTTTAACTTGCATAAAATCACAAGTACATTTCTCAGAAGCAGAAAGTAAAGTTAAGTTCGAAACCATAGGGCAATATAAATTTTCATGACTTTTGCTGGTTATCTAGAATCGAAATTCCTCGAAAATTCCTTTATTATTATTCTCATTCCCATTATTCTTGAAATGATGAACTTTATGAATGTGAATATGAAAGTGGCTTAAAGATAGCTGATCGAAATTATTGTGTACATGATATTTTTTAGTATAATTATCCTTATGTGTGTTAGAATTCTTCAATTACAACGTTATTATCGCAAGACGTCAACCCTTATATCATTCGGTGGGTCGAGTCACGAACATTGTCCACACATGTTTCAAGCCTGTCTCACGCACATTGGTAATCGAGACAAGCTGGACCAAGGGTTTTCTCCCAATGCTCCATGTTCGACGTACGAACCTGGTGAATTATGTCTACACTCGGAGAACAGCTTATGGCATTTATTAGAGAAGGAAACCCCGTGTGGGTGATGGAACCCCGGAATTACGACCTTTCTCCCCTTCATATGTAGCATCTCTCTTTTTCTTTCTTCAACCCACTAAATTTTCCTTCTCACTTTCTTCTGTTCCTCCTTCTTTTTCATTTAATACCTCGTAAAATAACAGTTATTTGCTTGCAAAGCGAATTACTTTAAGGTATTTATATATCAAGATTAAAATAGTCTCGAAAGTCATTTCACTCTAATTATCTGAGTACGAAGACTTTGAAAAAATTGAATAAATATAATGCTTCTTCTTACTTTTTTTACTTTTTTCCCTATCTCATTTTAAATCAGTCAGATGAGCTCTCTCGAAAATTGAAAGAAACTTCACTTGAAAACGAGATCAGAATTGACTTCAAATGCGATTAGGCTTGAAAAAGTTGGTCTCTGCAAAATGGGGGATAAAAATTCCAGAGCGACGAGCGAGACTTTGATCTTTCGAAGACTAAAATGGTCGGAGGTAGGCCTGCTGGCACAAAGAACTTGCAAGCTCGCCACCCCTATTCGGACAAAATCGTGAGTCACATTTCGAATTACATCCCAATCGCATTTTAAGAGAGTAGTTCCCTGAATTTAAAAATGTACTAAATTTCAGTGATTTTAATTTGAGGAATCTCTATTACATCGCAATAATTTGAAATGCTAAAGCTTACACCTAACACCTAAAACGGCATTGAAAAATTCTAAGGCTTTAACCATAACGACACACTTTAAGAATTTCTGTTGAGAAAATTATAGTGAAGAAGTGGTTCTGATATAGGATTGTGGGAATGTAGGTAAGTACATACGACCCGAGTAATCCCTATGACCCTACTCGGGAAGTTTCTCGATTTCAAGTCAAGTTTGTATCTTATGGTTGGTCAGGAAGGTCGAGTAAAGCAAAAGTTATGTCGCTCAAAAGGTAACACTACTGAAGACTATAAGAACAAAGTCTTTCCCTGTTTTCAAAGCTCACCTAATTCTCGTGTTTCTCCTTCGGGCACCATTATTTCGATCTGTGTAAGTTGAAATCCTCTCCCAACGTGATGAAAAAAAGGAGATGATTCGTGGAATCTTGATTCTGAAAAGGACTAACGACCGGTGAATATATTTATCGTTAGGGTAGGTTGTGTGCATTTTTTCCGGTGAAGAGGGCGAGGCCTAATTCTTCATAATGTTTTTGTATCTCATCAATGATCATCCAGCAACCCAAATATCCTAGGGTCAATTTTCCCCAGTTCTTGCCTTAATGTGAGAGTAACATTAACTTCAAGACGGCGATTTCGATAATCCTTGAAACATAAAAAAAATAATTAAATTAGTATAATAAATTGCCAGACAACTGTAAATTATACTAGAAGAGAAAGGAAGTTTTTTTCCAGTTTCAGAATCCAATGTGAAAATTCGGAAAATAATTGAAGAGTTTTGGAACAGAAATTATTATACCATGAGTATAAAAATGTCTCCTCAGCTATTATTACGAAGGAGATAAATCATAATTAAATTATTTCCCGTGAAGAAGCGCTTCACATAAAAGTCGAAAATTTTGTTTCAAGTGTAGAACCAAATGAATATGTAAGATCTGTCATCTCTAGGTTCTTGTTTATGATTCTGCGAGGGGAAGGTCGAACGCTCCGGGCACCAAATTACGACTTACGGTGTTGGGTGGGCCTTTGGTCTTCGTTCGGCACTTGGAGAATTTTTTTATTTGGTTTTAGCTTTTCGTATATTCGACCCGCACGTATTTCGGTGCTCACTTTGCGCGAAACGTCCCAGAACCGATTAAAGGGCGCACGGCTTCGACTACGGCTCGCATGACTCGGTCCAATTATCCGCAATTGCCGGAAACACTACACCAAGCTTCCAACACGCGTGTACTCACACAGATTTGAGAAAAACATGATTTCTTACAGTGTTCAGGATTCATAAATCTATAAGTCTAACTTTTAGAAATGTACTTGAAAGGTTCTTGTTTTTCTGATGTATATTGCATGTTGCATGTGATGAACAATTTATAATTTTTTTTTATAAAAGGATGTAAATTACAGCGTGTCTGGAATAAGAGTTTTTTTATTGGAGGATGATTTATGGCAGGAAAGGTTCATTAGGATAAACTTTGTCCAACGATTATTTGAATTTCAGATGGGAGAGTGGGAGTTCGATAACTTTTTGTTAAAGCTGAGCTTCAAGTTTTCAGTAAAAATAATCCGCTACCGCTTGAAACTTTTTTTCTGGTAACTATTAACATTCGAAAGTGTGCTATTCGAAATTCTGTAGGTCAAGTAGCATTTTTACAAAATTTACGATTTGAGGACTTTTGATATAAAAGACTAGAGTGGAATTTCTCATAATGAAAGAAACTGACCGCTCCTAATGTGGGATCAGTCAAGGATGAAACTGATGAGCTGCTACCATGCAACACAATAAGAAAAGAGAATTCCTTACAAAATGAAGATGCCGACTGACGTGAATTATAACTACCTCTGAAAAGGGTGTAACTTTTAATTTAATTTCGTCCCCTTGGTCAAGCTTTCTCCCCTTTTTCCTTCCTTCTTCTTTTGGCAATGCAGGAAGAAAAATTTGGAATGGTAAGTTTGGTGTTGGCCAATGGTGGCGCTCTCTAGCGAGCCTGTCGCCAATCAATACTCACGTGTGTGAGGGTCGAGCCGTATTTTCGAGATAGGGATTAGGGTGCGGCGACGTGGTCAGGGGTGAGACTATAAGGGCGAAGTCGAACTGGAAGGGGTAAGAGGGTCGATGCAGCGCTAGACCAAGGTCCACTCTCACTTACCTCGGAAGAGAAGAGAAGGGAAGGAGAAATTTTGAGATAAAGACAGAGAGATGATTTTGTGGGTGGTAAAAGGGGCGGAAGGGATAAAATGAGTACAGGGATAGAGAGAGAGAAAGAGAGAGAGAGAGAAGAGAGAAACAGAGAGTATAAGTACAACAGTGAGAGCGAATCGAGAGCGAGAGTGAGACGGCTCCCAGGGAACCAAGGGGTGAGAATTCCAAAGGGTTCTCTACTCCTGGAGAAAGTGAACGGTGGTTCTCATTCTAAGGGTTCAATCATTCCAATTTCAACCAAATCCAAATCCCTTTTCAAAAAAGGAATGCCTTTCAACTTTGTAAATTTTAGCAAGAATTTGACTTTTGGGGAATTCTGAATTTTTCAAGTTCAATAATAAAACTTCTCGGCTTTTGATTTTGATAAGAAAAATGTAACTTTGGTTTCAATTGACACTTCAATATTTCCCAAGATGTTACACTTTCTAGGCATTGATTCAGAAGCAAAAATTTCTTTTCCGTCTTATTCGGATATTGCAAATTATAAATTTTTATTTTAAAGGAATAATATATGTATATCTAATGACTTCTCTGAGGTTGTCGATAACAGCAGCAAAATTGTGGATGGACATGCAATTATTCTGTTCGCGCCAGACATGCAAACGTCTTTGTACCTATAGTGGATTGCTGACCTCGCTAATGCTAATGTTCGCACTTTTCACAGAAATGAATATATATTTTTCCATCTTTTTCTTCTGCCAATCGGTTATTATATCCCAACACGCATCTGTAATAATGATAATATGCCCAATATTTTTAACGTTATACTATCCTATTCTTGATAACTTCCTTCTGATAGGATGCTATTACGAATGTTTATTTTCTTTCAATTTTAATCGTCTCTGACAATTTCTTATAAAAAAATCTATTATCTTCTGACATTTATTTTATTTCATTCAATAAATTACATATAAGCCACTAAAACTTCTAACCGCTGGGTTAGATTGTTAGAACTTTTCAAACTTTCTCGTTCGCGTTGCTTATCAGAAACAGATGTACAAACGTTTTTATCGTCTGATTATCACGATTTCAACCGTGAAATTTCACCGATTAAGTTTAGGAGAGTAGTTTAAAACCCACGAGCAACATTAATTGAACAAACTGTTAGTTGCAAGAAGTATTTTAATATAATTTTTGCTTTACAATTTGAAAACTTCGAGCTTTAACGCTTGAAGATTCTTTCTACTAAAACAGAGAACCATTTTCTAAAGTTCTTCCAAACTTACTTTATGTTACTTTCAGCAATTCTCTCTTACATTATGAGAAACTAGATTCAGAAAGCTCTTCAAGATTCTGAATGCCCAACGAAATGGCATTTCTTTTTATCTCATTTATTTATTTTTTAAATTCTTTGTGCAATGGGAAAGCTCTGGCGTGATACTCTGAGGTCCCTCGGTGTAGTAGGATATTGCCTATGGGATGAAAGGTGAAATGGGGAAATGGAAAAAGGAGGAGAATGCAAATGGACCGACTGGTTGAGAGTTTTCCCGGTGTGTCTTCGTATGCGAATAGAATTTTGGTGGGGTGATGTGCTCGCGCGAATAAAGTGTCGCATGGACATAGGATATACACAGTATACACACACCTTAAGTCGTAGAACGACCTTTCGTATGTATGTAAAGTAAATACGTACTCGATTTGCGCGTACGTGAAAGCGTATTTGAGAAAGTATGGAGCCGTCCACCCTCGAGTTCCACCCGTGTGAGGCACAACTAAGGGGAAATTGACCGACCACCAGTGCTTCTCAACTTTCTAAATATCAAGTCTTAAAATTCTGGTCCTAGATAGAGTCAGCATCACCAATTTAAATTCTGATATATTTTCCAGTTAAAATTCTCGAATTGGTACTGAGGTTTTACTGATTCGGATTCCAATATAAGTCTTATTAAAAGACTGCGTAGGGAAACCTCCAAGGAGACTAAAGGGATGATTCTAGAGTATCATCCCTTTAAACCTTGTGGATTATTAAAGAAGCTTTGACTCCTCAATAAAAAATAATTTTAGGTCAGTTTTCTGCTTACTGAATTTAAATTTCCTGCAGATTCATCGACTTCAAAGTAAATAAGCGCAAGCTGGAATTAGAACGTCAGTGAGTGCATTCTTCCATCAAAAGAATACATAAGGGTTAATATACTTTTACGAAGAAGCGAAGGGTGATTATGAAGGGGTAGTCGTGGTGCGTATTGAGGGGTCGATGTTGGATGGTGTAGAAGGTGAGTTTCGGAACGCAATGTCCGGCCTGGTCCAGCCGTCGGAGATGCGAGTATTGATCTAGCCTTGCTTCTCCACCGCCTCCTTCGTCTCCTTCGCCTCCTTCACCAACCCTCCGTGAGCACCCCTACGTGTTTCTGGGAGTCGAGCAAGAGGGTCGAGATGGAGAACGACCAGAATGAGGTGAAGCGAGAGGGAGAGACCAAAGTCCAGCATTTCGAGCTGCCCCAGAACCAGCGTTCCGAGAGTGTTCCAGCGTTCACTCTCGCTCGCGCCTCTTCCATTCTCGTCCTCATCCTCCTCCGTTTTCTCATCCCCTTTTATCTCCTTCACCTCCCTCTTTCCTGCCTCACCTCTTACGTTAGATAGGCACGAGGGGTGCTCAGCTCCAGGACTTTCTAAATTTTACACCCCGAAGTCTTGAATTCGGTCCAGGAACCGAATTCAAAAGACTTAAGATTTTACAGTAAAACTTGTTTCCTGGGTTTCTGTTGATTTGGAAAGCAGTTAGAAAAGGGAATTGATAAAGATGTTTGAAAAAGTGCGTTGAGAAATGGAAAATAAGAAACCTTAATTGAAAATCTATAATTTAATTTTAATTACCTAATTAAAAGAAAGCAAGTTTATCCGTGTAAACAGAAAGAAATGCGTTTTATTTCAAGGTATACTAAACAAATTTTAATTGAAAACATGTATACGTGGAGGCTTAACGAGATAATACTTTTCCATTCTACAGCCATCGCAGCAAATTTCGTGAATGTGCGCAAAGAATTGGCTTGCGACAATGAGAAACGGTCAGAGATAAGTTCGGCAGAGTTACTCGAATCCCGATAAATCCGCTTCGAAGTCACAAATCCGCGCTGGAGTGCTAAGATTAGTATTAATTTATAGCGGTCGACTGCCAGAAGTATGGACTCGCTGTAAAAATTCGACTGCAAAAAACAAGGATTTTCCTTGTATATTGCTTAATGAAAAAAATATAAGAAATGTTTATTCCTTTTATTCAATTCATTATATATTGACCTGTATCTTCATTTCCATGCATTGAGGCTTAAGAACCGTGCATTTAAATTAATAAATTATTACAACCTGATGTTCTAGAATCAAATAAGGGAACTAAAAATATCGAATTAATTTTTGAGGAAAGATTAATATATCTGACCAATATTAAAAGGGATCGCGATACATCCTTATCCTAAAAACCTTATCTTATTAGGGTCCCTGCATAGAATTCTGCAAGAGGGAGAAAGACAAATGAAGAAAAGTCAAGAACCTACCCCACGAACTATCAGTCATCATTTCCGTCCCACTTTTCTGATCTAAACCTAACTTACGAAATTCTAGTTTGATCCTATTTTATATAATACAGAAGAAAATATTTGTGTATTCAATTATTAACACTGAAATATAATTCATAGCAAGATGATTAGCACCTTTGAAATAAATTGTGAGAGTTTATCGTCCCCTTAAACCGGATTGAATGAACCATTCGAAGAAAGACTTGGAGGAGAGACCAAGAGGTTGACTCTTACAGGTCGGTGAGGTGCTTTCAGTTCTCGAAGAAGGTCTTGAAGTAGATGTGTGCAGGATTAAGATAATAGTCTCGGGAGGGCTGCGAAGGAACGTGGAAGGAGGCAAAAGCAAAAACGAGAACGATATGATGTGGGTCAAAGTCGCGGTGACTGGGGCGCCGTGCTGGCTCCTTCTCGGTAGTCGGCTGCTGATCTCAGAACCGTTCTATACTCTTATTGGAGCCTCTCCGGGGGTTGAAACCATTGGGACGAGGGGTTGGGGCTGCTAATCTTGCTTCTTTTTGCGTCACACCACTTACTGTCTTATTTTTACACCTTTTCTCTGCCCAATCGATAAAAGTATTGTCCACGTTCCATGTAACAAAATCAACAACACTTACCTTCTCACAAGCATATTTCATCCCCAATTTATACATTTCGAAACTTTATTTCAAACATTAAATCATTCAAATTTCAGACTTTAAACTAAATCCTTACTTCAAGACTTATTTCATTGAATGAATTTAAATTACATTTAAATTTATTCTCCTTGATTCTGATTTAATAGACAAAACACTAAATTTTAGCACCGCTTAATTTAATCAAGCAGGTCTGACTAAAGCTGCCCATTTCTACTTAAAACAATTAATTATGAAAATGTTAATCTAATGCCAAACCGATTTGTTGTACAATTGTAGAAATGTTATTTATATTGCAAATATTTATTTCTGAACCTATCTTCAATTGGTAATGTGAAGTCTTACTTAGACTGGCCTTATCTACTTAACAAGGTAAGGCATTAAAAGGAGCATTGGTGCAATTATTTTTGGAGAATTCTTTTGTAGAATTCAAAAAAATTTTGAATACAAGTACAGTTTTTAAAAGGTGGTCTGACTAAAACCGACCTATCTACTTGTAAAAATTAAGTATGCCACTAGTCCAATTTTTTGCATTACAACGAATTAATCCTATTTTTATCTTTAGCAATTTAAACCGCAATCTAGAAGAATCTGATAAACTTTTTAGTATCCATTTAAATATTCAATCACCTGTTTGCTGACATTTAAATAACGAACTAAAATACGTGATCCTATCATTTTTCAATGAATAATTCTAGGATATAATTTAGTTGATGAACAAATTCCGAAAAAATCAATAAATCGAAACTGGAACCTGCCTCCCGATCTTAATCTTTGTACACAAAAAGTATGGTCGGTAGCGATAAAACAGTGATAATAATAATAAATTGCTGATTGATTCGTTCGAGTCGAAGCTTCTCGTAAATCTTCACTTTGACCAATAATTTTCTCAGATCGTGCGTAATAAGTTTCAATGCTTTTTACAGAAATTCTTTGAATACGGGTGGCCACGAGTCGAGACAATCATAAAGCAGACTATGAACTCGACTAATTAATCTGGCATTTCGAAAGTAGCAAGAGACGATGTAGACGCCAAGGTAGGACCTCACGGTTCGGCAGTTACTTAATTCATTGGCGAATAACCTCAGGCTATGTATTTTTTTTCTATATGTATACAGTTTTGCGTTTGTGAAACTGAGCGACGAATCGGATGCTCACGAGCACGCGGCATAAATTAAATTAGCATAATTTCGGCCTTTCCGACAACAAAGTAAACCGCTGCAGCGTGAGAACACGAAGAACATGAGTGCTTAGAACTGCGACCACGCGTGTAAATTTAAGAGGATTGACATTCAATTTTGCGAACTGATCAAAGCCGATGCCTTTATTTCTTTTCCGCGAAGTTGTTCGTTACGATAAGTTTTAATCCGAAGCTTTTGACTTTGTTGAGTTCCTTGAAGAATTTAAACAAGAGCTATAAAAATATTATCTACAGCTCTTGTTCTGCAGATGAAGATTTTTTAAAGCAATAAGTTAATTAATTAAATTGAATTTGAAATTTGATTCTGCTCTGGAAAATTTGTTTACAGCTAAAATTGATATCATGAATTAGGGATTACGAAGCAATCATATGTTGTTGAGATTCTTATATGATGAGAAACTGACAGCCCTCTGATCTTACCTTGTGGCAATTCATATTTTCTTTCTCTCAGTGAATCCTCTTTGCTCTTTGCCAAAAAGAGAGACCACCGGTGGTTAGCTTCGTATAATCTCACGCGATGACCGACATTTTTGTGGTCGCGAGGAATGAGCGTTTGGTCCGCCATCCTGGCGTGAGATTAAAAATCGTGACCAAACCAGCCGGGAAATCAGGACCGTCAAGAGTTTCTTTCTGCAAACAGAAATTCAAAATTCATGGGGTTTAAAAGAATTCCACAAACGCTCAAAGGAGTTTAAAGAATTTCTCAATTTTTAAGTTATGCATTTTAAATGTAAAAATTTCGTACTTTGTGAACATGTCAAGTTGTCATTTGATTCAAACACATTATGCGATTCTATATAGTCCGCGTCAAGTTCGTGTCTTTATTTATCTATTCATCTTCAAAGTTTAAAAGATTAAAGTTCAGTAACCTCACGAATAACATCACTGAACAACTTTTGATATCCTGTTAGAGATAAAAGGGAAAGGGAGAATTTTTTCTAAACTTAGTCCAAAGTTACGTCCCTGGAGTCTCAACTGAGTGAAAACAAAAGCAGGATGAAAAAGAAAATCATCATCCGAAGAAAAAACGATAAGATAGGTCGTGCATGTGTGAACGTGTATTTGTGAAGAGTGTAGAGTAAAAGGGAGGCGCCTAAAGGAAAGCGAAAGTGTTTGTTTTACAGCGTTCTTCCAGAGCGGCGTTCTCCCCCGCTGCGTGAAATTAGCTCGACCTTAAGGCCTCTTCTCATGCCGACAGCACAAAGAAAAGGAATCTCTTCTTAGAATTCCGGCAGGATGGCTAAACGGAAACCGGACCTACCGGAAATTAATAGGTCCCCATTTTCAAATGGAATCCTTATCGAAAATCGCCAAAGGAAACGGGATTTCCGTTTTTCTATTCCTAGGATTTCCTTTGAATTCTAAATAAAATTGCTGAATTTTAAATCAGAGGGTATTTTTATTTGAAAATATTTGAAGGGACTTTGTAATCTTCATATCCTATTGATGACTCTTAATTTGTTAATTTTAAAAGAATAAGAAGACGTACAGACATTTACGACCTTTATCATAAATCTTGGATTTTAATACCTTGAGTAAAAGATTGAAACATTGGCTTCCTTTTTGAGACAAAAATTATTTGACAATGAAGGAAGAATCTACAATTTAAAAAGAAGCTTTCATTCTGACATTCATGATCGTAAAAGTATCGAAACTGCTTTTACCGGACATTCCAACTGGTTGATGTCAAATTGACGACCACAACCCCTTCAATTTTATAACGATTCTTCTGCGAAGTTCGGGCAATCAAATTTAATTGACTTCAGTTCAACTCTGTACGATTTTTAGTTTTTACGTAAAGTTACATTACACAGTATCGATCGCCATTATCATAAAAGAAGTCTTGTTACTCCACAAGCAAACTTTCTAGAGAAAACATAATTTCTATACTGATATACTCTCCCTAAAAAAATATACATAAATTACTATACGCGCGTACAATATACGTTAGCAGATAAATATTCTATCACTAATAAAACTCGCAAAATTTCGTGAACTTAAGACCATTTAATAACAATTGTTACATTTTAAAATATTACATAAAAATTTGAATTCTTAAATGCAATCTTACTGCATTTTCTCTAGATAGTTTGCATTCAGGATAATAAATAATATCTGCAGGTGTGTGTAAAATTCATGAAGGCCATAAAATGCAGGTGAGTACTTAAAGTCATGTCAACACTTTCGCGCCAGAAGGTAACACTAACAATATAGAGCTTGCAAGTTAGTAACGGTAACTTAAATTTTTCGAGCATTTTATTGGGAGTAAAGAATGATAAAGAGAGCGGAAGGGCAAAATAGGATGAAGAAGAAAACTTCCCCAAGTGTAGGGTTATGCCAAGTTAGCGGAGGTAGGCTTGTTTCCGCTGATTTGCTAACGACCTAGCTACGAAAGTCCTGGGTGCTATCGTCGATTACAAGTTTAAGGTAGCCGCCATCGGCGGCACCGAGGCTCTTCTCGGGCGCTGGTCTCCTCGTAAAATTATCCGTAATAAAACTTTGATTTATGTCAGCCTTCTCGGAAAGTAGACTGCGAACTAGCGACGTTCGAGGCGATCTCCGTTACTGACTCCCTCGACTCTGATCTTTTGCTGTAATTATTATTTTCGCGAAATCTACCAGCGCTTTCGAAGTAATTTCGCGATGCCTAGAGTCCTCATTTTGCTTTCCACAATTGAGAAAAGAGAATCCTTCACTTTTTATATTGGTGTCTTTGATACTTTGATGGAAGTTTAAACGAAGCAGAGCAGAGAGCGAGATTTCGCAGAACATTTTTTTTAGGACGAATTATTTATCTTTGCAGATTCTTTTTTTTTTACTTAATACTTTCTTGTTCCCAGCAGAACTCCATTTGTTGAAAAGAATTTTCGTTTCGTAGAGTATATGAATGCGAATTGTGAAAGCAACTTCGGAGAAGCTTTTTGTGAAACATGTAGAAAATTTAAAGTAGAGCGTGCGACACCCCACAAGTCGTAAAGTGAAACTGTAAAACTGAGGTCGTGACCTCTGTGAAAGTGCGTCTTACCATTTTCATTGTCAATGGTCTAAGAAGTTTAAGGTCCTTCTCCAGCCACGAAGGAAACCATTTCAAGGATATCGAGAGTGGTTTCGATCAGGTTACACGTGGGCGAATCCTCCTTTCTAAATAAAAGATAAAACGATAAAAGTAAACTCACATACAGAAATTTTCAATGCAAAGTGGTTATTATATTTTAATATAAAACTTTTACGAAATTGTAAACAAAATATATGGCATATATACATATCCTTCACGATAGAAACGCTAGTATTTGAGGGTAAGTTTAAAGTCTCAAGAAAAGTTTTAATTAAAGCCTTGCAAAAATGAGAAGGCTTTAAACTCGATTAAAACTTATAAAAGTTTATATAGTCTACCAAAAGGTGAAAGAGGCTCTCAAAAGCTCATAAAATGTTTTAGGTTTTAATGAAATTAAGGATGAATTTTTGTTCTTCTCAATACCGAATACTCAATAATTGCTAATTTATAAAATTTCAATTTATGGTAGATTTATAAAATGATATGAGAGAGGAACGTCTGCATATTATAAATAAAGCCTAGCCTTATTTATTTTATATTATTTTCTCCTAATTGTATCTTTGTACAAGTTTCACAGTAGAAATAACCAATTTGATCAGACAGTATTGTCTGCACGTTCATGGGGGTTTCTACTTAAATTCTACTCTATTTCATTTCTACTCTTAAAGACCTAAAAAAATAATAAAACTAAATAACGAATATGTTTGCAACTATGGACTACAAAAAACAATTTTACAATCAATTTTAAGTACTTAATATAAAAGTAAAAAACAAAATATAAGCTAACTAACATAGTAACATACCAAGTGTTGGTAAAGTAAATACAGAGGAATAAGGTGTTACTTACTGGTTGTAGGTAATACTTCAATCAAAACTTGCCAAATTACCTTCCCAAGGTTAACAAATCTCTTTTTAACCATAGTTAAATAAAAAAGAAATTTTTCTGCATTAAAACTATTAAAAGTTTATTTTTTTTTTCATCAAAAAATTTTAAAATATTGAAAATTAATAATAGAAATTATTTTGTACCAAAATTAGTGTTATAATAATAAAAAAAAAATTGTAGCGATTGGGTGAAGTAAGGAGGCATGAGTGATTGAAATATACCAAAAAATGTATTTACATAAAAACATGAATATAGTACCAAATAGTACCTATAAGTTTTCAACTGCTGCGCATTTTTATCTTCGATTCTGAAAATAATTGTATTGTCACAATTCTAAAGTCGAGCGCATTTTACGCAGTCGACACAACTTGGAAAGATGTAAGAAGTTAGCTATAGAGGAATAATAGACGTTAAAATGTAAGATATCGTTACAACAGAATAAAAAGTAAAACTCTCAAGAGATCGGTGTATTATCATTATTATCACGCACGGAAATTGCGACAATAATCAATGGACGTACCAAATCTATGAATTGTGACGGTCAATATTTTCTCCGGATAAATTTAATCTTCATAAATAGTACGTTTATATTAATCATTCGCAATAGATCGTAATTGCATTTGCATAAAATCATTCATTACAATATTTACAAAAACATACATACAATTTAAACTAAAAATAAAATTTTCAATTTATTAAGATTTTAATAATAAAAGTGCTTGAACATTACTTAATTTTTTTCACTACTTTTTGCCAATTGCACTAAAGCTCTCCTGTATTTAATTATTCAAAGAGATAATTTCTTTGAATTTCTAATTTCGCTTGATTCTCTAAACGCATTTTTAAATGTCTCATATCATCATAAAAGCGAACAAAAGAAGTACCTTAGCAATTTAATACCTCTAGGTAAGGTAATTCAATCGCAGCACAAACGAAGCCAATTTCCGTTAAAGTTATCAAAAATGGCAGCGATATTTCGTATTTAATTCTACTTTATAACTGCCTAGAACACCCAAAGTGTATAACATTACGGCTGCTAACGTATACAAGTATAAAAGTTCGTGTTGACAATTTTCAGATATAAATTCTATACGTGGATAGTTGTCACAAAAATTCGTATTGCTCGTTTATAATGTAATCCTTTTCGTTTCAGTTTTTGATGTATCTATCGACTCGATTTGATAAAAACAGTTTCTACAACTGTTTATTTAAAAAAGTCTACAAATAGAAAGCGGCAGTCTCCAAATGTTTTTTCTATTTATTATCTCGTAGTAAAACAAATATTATAGAACTATTCGTTTAACTCTATAGAAAGACAGTTAACGAACAATGCGAAGCAATCTTGCGTACGCTTTCAATGTCTAACATCGCATCACTCAAAAAATCTCTCAACTTCTTAAAAAGTCTCAGCCTTTCCCATCATCTCATAATTTTGACTTTATGGCACATCAAAAATAGTTTCGCCTTCGCCTCTCAATTATAAAATATACAGTCGTGTCGTTGGCCACTCAAATTTTTATACATTTGCAATATAAATAAACTTCTAGCTGATTCCCCAACCACGGCACAAAACTCTTTTGATGTGCGTCAATATTTGTCCCAACTGACCGGTGAACATCCTCGAACAATAAGCTTCAACAATTACTCATACATATTTCTATCAAGACATTTTTGCGCACATAGGTACTCAAGCACTCCTCATTTATCGTGAACATTTTACTTGGTTACAATCAAATTACATTCCATACAATTCTATAAAGTAGCATTACGAAAAAAAGAAATGGCATAAACGAGATCGCAGTTATACGTCCAACCTATTACCTGTCGCGTAGGCGATATAAAATATGCGTGATACGAATCAGTAGATTATAATCATACGATTATTATCAACGATAGGTCAATATAAATGTGCGTTTTGCGTATATACACATATGTACTCCATTGTCGCGGAAGTTGCTAGTCAATTGTGTAAAAATGTCTATGTAAAGCACCTTGATTACAAAAAAAAAACTTTTGTTTTACAAATCATTTATGAATTTAAAAATGCTCGAAAATGGATTGACATTCATCCTCATGGTGCATTCAGATTTAAGTTTACATTATAATATTCTGTAAATTGTAAAAGATTATTTAAATCTCAAAATTGGTCAGTCAAACATTCGTAAAAATGATTCGATGATACAAAGATTGTAAAGATTCGATACAAAGATTGTTTCAAGTTGTTTAATTGAATGCACCATGCGAACAGTTATACTCGATTAAATGTATAAATTCGATACAAATGTGCGTCCATTTGTGCAAAATTTGGGGTAGAAGGAGAGTCAAGCTGGCTTAAAGTTTATATCACATCCTCAGTATCTCGAACGGCAGTGTTTCATACTATCCGACTCTTTAAAGTCGCTTTCATGCTACATTGTATCATCCCTATTGCCTAGAATTTACTACCCCTTCAATTTTCCCTGTATCTGAAATCTGCTTAAAATTGCGTAAAAACCGTTTGTTTTTTCTTGACTAAAGTTTAAGCTAAAATGGTAATTTCATACCTCAAAAAGTCGCGTAAGATCTTGTGAAAAATCTAAGTTTAAAGACAATTCAGTGCTTCCACCAGCTGCAAATGCAGCAGTACCATCTCCTTTCGGGATGGGGTTTAATTATCTGCTACTGTCAGTGCATCGCTCTCGTCGTCAGTTGCGTGGTTTCCGCTCTTTTCGGGGGAGGAGGTGGTGGTCTTCTTTTACCAGCAATAGCACTGGTAATATTAATACTTATATTTTCATCAGCAAACCTGACAGTAGGTTGTCTTGCTGGACTCGAGGCGTACTCCACTGGAGCGTTTGGATCCGTGTTGTAGACATTTTCATAAAGATTATCACACCCATAGTGTTCTTGAACCCAGTTGGAAACATTAGTCTCTCTGTAATCAGCAACAGCAGGTGGAGGATCCCGAAAACCGAGAACTTCGTGAGGTGTGGTTGTGGAATCTAGTTTACACTTCTGGGCGACCTGCCACTTCTTCCTCATTACCCTTTGAAGATCCTTCAAAAAGTCTCCAGGTGGTGCCTGATCAGAAGCAGCTAGTTTCTTTGGAGGGGTCAACATAGTGCTGTCTGATCTCCTTGGTGGCATTGGTTTTCGCTGAGGCAAAGCTGGACTTCCAGGCTCTTGCTGAGGTGGTAAATTGAAAGAGATCTTCTTCCCAGTTCCAGTTCTGGATTTGGGAGACATTGGAGGTTCCTGAATAGTGACCCTCCTCTGGGACTGGGGACTTGATGAAGCTTTTAGTTCAGCCAAATAGGGTGGAGTTGCATAATGACTCGTTCCCTGCTTCATCGCACTTCGTCTCACAGTGTCCATGTTTGGATTCGGCCTTATCGCTGGCAGGGAGTTCTGGTGACCAGAGTAAATCGTCTCGTTTTTGGAATTTTGCCTCGCAAGATGCTGACTGACATGATTCGCTAATCCGTAAGCTGGTGGCGGAATAAATGGTGGTGGAGATCCAAAGCTGGGAGAGCTTGGGGTGTAAGTTGGTGTGCTGCAATTTGAATCTGAGTAAGAATTAAGAGGGGATGAGTTTCCTATGCTGTTGGTGTGACCTGGATTGTAGATTTGACTGTTCTGCGTCGGAGAAGTGCAGTTTTGATTTATCGTAGAGTTTGTACTCGAGTAAATTTGATTCATGGGCCTTGATGGTACATGAGTTGGTGTGCTGTTTGGTGAGAGAGAATTCGTTGGAGTGGATTGTTTGGGTTTGGCACGACGAATGGTCCCAGTTTCTCCGACGAGGGGACTTGGTGGGGGAGGCAGAGAAGCTAGACTTAGAGATGAGCCACTCAGATCGGGAGAACTACACATTGGGAGTTCTCCAGGAGCTGGTGGTGGCGGTAGAGAATCGAGAGAGAGATTGGATCTGAACATCTCGGGGGGTGGTGGAGGCAGAGGCTCGCTGTCTGACTCTATTTCTTCAGAGACTCTGGATGGTGAAGGTGGAGGTGGTAGAGAAGTAATGGAGTCCATCTGAAATAAAAAATTATAAGGTGAGAAATGGATGATGCAACCAACGATAAGATCAATGATAATATCAATGATTAAGATAGTTTACCATGCAAGACTGGATTGGACTAGTTGGAGTCTTCAATTCCTGGCTTTCGCTCCTGTTGTAATTCAAAGGACTTGATCTTTCCCGTACAGGAGTTCCCGGTGACGGACTGACTGGAGTGACGTTTCCAGACCTGTGATGTCTCTTCAAGGTTCCAGAGCCATCAGAATCGGTTCCGCTTCTTCTTCGGCTGTGTCTCCTTGTGAGAGTCCCTGATCCCGAACTCGTTGGACTTGGACAGGCATCAGGTTCATCCCTAACAGTTTCGCCAACCTCCTTCAGTTGCCGCGTAATAGAAGTTAGAGGTAGCTTTGGATTCATCGATGGTTTCCTCTTAATCGTTCCAGTTGGAAATTCACCACATTCGAATGCTACTTCACAACTGCTGGGTGCACCATCCGATAAACATCCACTGGAACTGGAACTACTGGCTCTGCTCAATCTTCCATCGCTCGTATAACTCTGTCTCTGATTCTCATACTGCCTGTTGGTTTCCCCATTATGCCTAGTGGTTTCTGTGAACTGCCTAGCATTATCATTAGTCGTGTTGTATTGAGTCTGATTTTGTGGAATTGCAATAGAGCTGACCGAACAAGATCTCGCGTGTGCCAAAAGATCCAAATCTTCTTGAGCAAGTTCATCCACTAAGGTCCTATAATTTTCCATCAACTGTCTTCCATACTTGGCCAATCTGATGCCAACCATCCATCTTTCCAAGGCAGCGTTATCTTCCGCGCAAAGGAACTTGATGTACTTGGTTGACTTGGCTTGTTGGAGTCTAGGATGCTTAACAGCAAAACAGAAATCTGTAGGAGCCTTGTATTTTTTCCTCCAACCGACACCATAGTATACTTGGTTTACATCGAATGTAGCTAGACAAACCAAGTCCCTTGCAGTTCGAGCCTTCTCCTTCGGCCAGTAGTAGAGACCAGAGGCTCGTAAGATGAAGTGATACTTCTTCCAGCCTTTTTTACTGTCAGACTTTAAGTAGAGGGGACCTTCCACCTCAGGTACTCCTACATTGTTGCTAGAAAAAAATTCTTCCAGAAGAATATTACGAGAATGATCATCGTATTCTCCACCGCTTCTGTCGGAGGGTCCGAGGAGAAATCTTTCGGGCGTGAGGAAAAGTTGGGTCTTGTCCCGTCTTTCAACGAAAAGCAACTTGTTCTTTGAATCCCTGGTCCAGAGGAGTAGATTCTCCACCAAGAGTTCATGATCCTCGTAAACTCTCTCTATTAAAATAAAATATTACTATTAAATAACGAATCATCTGATGTGCTGAGTATTCATTATGTTTTTCTAAGAGAAATAAAAGACACTTGCCCATAAAAAGATCAGGAAGATGTTCAACGACAGCCCACTTGGGGTCCATCGGAACATGATTTTTGTCAGCAAGAAGTCTGCAAACATGAGCAACGCTCATTCCCTCATCTACAAGTAAACTTTTTCCACTTCCATCCAGAGTAAATGCCTTAATGAAAAGCTTCTGTACGCTTGCCTCTCGCATCTTTTCAAGCGCCAAGCGAATTTTCTCCGCCTTTGCTCGACTCGCGGCATCTGTAAAATTCAAAGAGAGTTATTTAGTTTCGTTGAAAATCAGATCAGTGATGATGAAGTCAAGAGGCGCCTTCGTTTCTACTTGATGGGAGAGTCAGAGGCTTATTTACACTTGGCTTCTTATTTGTAGCTGATGGTTTTGTTTTAACGAACTGACTAATGGGGATTTTAGTACTTACCAACAAGCTGGTGTGATTGCTGTTGTGGGGCTGTGTGCATGGCGGTCTGAGGTGGCTTATGTCCTGAGCCACTGCTACTCGCCGAACTCTCGCTTGATAACATCGACACTGTGTCCGAAAAGGCGCTGTCATTATCAGGGCTATCGGTGCGCATCCCTGTAAAATTAAATCTGTCTTTAGCAGAAACTCGTTTCAAAATTATTTTTCAAGTTTTATAAAGGGGATTTACAATGGAATATAAATTAAGTGCGTATAATAGTTTTCAATGAAACAGATGGTGATGATAGTGTGCCTGTGTAATTATACATTGAAACAAGTATTTCCCTTGAGTGTGTGGAAAACATAAATAAAGTCGAGGTTACTAACCACCTTCATTTTTTCCAATCTCAGTATTTTCTCCGGGATTGATCCTCGTGCTACCCGGGCGTCCTTGTCTTTGAGAGTCGGACACTGGCGTTGCAGCAATATCCCCGTCGCATCGTCTCTCCAATGCACAGAGTTCTCCAAGGATGGCGTCCAGATCGACATCTTGTGAATCTGTAACAAAAATAAAAAAGAACCTTATAAGAAATTTATTCTTGCCAAAGTCTAATTTACATTTAGAGAGCCCAGCAAACTAATTTCAAAACAATATCTTTCGTCGAGAGTTGGACATCTAACAAAGTGTAATTCAAAATAAATGTTGCCACTCTCCAAAGCTCATCATCTGAAACTTCAACGCTTCAAGAATACGAGAACTTAATGTCTTTATGAAAGCACATTTAATTATTTTCACAAGGTTCTTTTTAGCCATTTGTGGTATATAATATACGAGAAAATTTAATTTGACTCAGCAACTTCACCCTGATGGGAATTTCAGAACAGAGTTTATAATTATCACACCGTGTTAGTTGAATACTACAGAGGGATAGTCACGGGTTAGTTGTGATAATTAACGAAATTAGCGCGAATTCTAGTGGTTAATGGCCACCTACGCAGAAGCGCGTAGCAATTTCTCTTCCATCTTGAAAGCACCAAATGTGTAACTCACGTGCAAAATAATTAGACAATTTAATTATTGCTTGCAAATGGGTTAGTGAAACAATTATTATATTTTACTAGCTTTTTCATACTTTTATATTAAAAACGAGATCGTACGAAAAAGGATACAAAATCTAACAACATTTCTAATATTTGCAATACAATGTCATAACTAGAACCATCTGAAGGGACATTGAGGATCCAAGAGCGCTACCAATGATCCAATAAATCTACTTTAGACGCTTGACATGACCCGTAAAATAAATTTGTGTGATTCGCTGAGCGAAGGCGTAACATTCCTGCAAGTAAGACGAAAAGGACAAGAGCCTCGTAGTCTGTGTGGGCTTTCGTTTGCGAAATGTGATGTATATTGCGCATATATTCAATTGCAAATTTATTCATATAAAGCGTACATCTACAACTGTTCACGAACTCTATTGCAAAAAAATCAGAAAAATAAGGAATTTTTTTTACAAAACTAGGGTTGTTTATCACAAAAAAAGATCATAAGAAAACAACTTAATTTTTTCATTATCTTGAAATATGAATATAAGGTGATTTGAAAGCAAAATATACACAGGAAATTGAGGAATCCAATTTCTAAGAAAATCGACTTTCCATCCGAGGATATCATAAGTGAAAGATAGTGCATCAGAATTGCATTTTCCGTCTCGTAAAATTACTCTCGATGACATACTCTGCACGGAATGCAAGATAACTTCAGAGAACTGTCCTACACGTATACGACGACGAGACGTCGCCGTCGAAGTCTGACGAAATGAAACATGTTGTAAGCACGGAAAATAATGCAGATTAAAGAAAACACAATTTTCCAAGAACGATACTCGATTACTAATTAAGGAAATTATAGCCATTCAGAATACCAACCAGGTGTCATTACAGTTTTATTTTCATACTAAATATTCTCAAATGTAAATTCTCTATACTACTGTTTCTCTCGCTAGTTCTCAAATAGTTAAAGAATTTCGAAGTTAGATACTTTCTCAAACTCTAAAAGACGAATTAGCATACAATAATTTTCCAGCTAAGTCTGAACGAATTTTATAGTCGAAAATCATAAGTTTATGGCAAGGTGCAATTGTACCTTTCACAATTGTTTCCTGCCTGTATCTAGAAAATAGCACAGAGCCTCCAAAGCAATTCTTCCGCTTAACTTTTAAGGAGTCTCTTGCTAAATTAAGATTAAGTATGTTATATTTTATTTATAGTTTCTAATATAAGTATATGACCAAAGTTTCCCTACTTTATAAACAGAGTAGTTTTCATTCGAATAAGAAGTTCAATGACCAACTCTACAATTAAAACGAAGGCAAATAAATAATAAGTCGTAAAGTAATTGCGATTACTCAATCGAGCATATTTGTAACATGAAACGATATATGACATACTTTAAAAGAACGTGACAGTTCGTATTTTTCTGCTGTTATTTTCTGATTAAAATTGTACAACCGGTCGTTTATCACAATCATCATTTACTTGTCATTCCTCTCTTCATTTTTCATTCAGCAATCTTCGCTTATTTAATTTATATTTAAATTAATTTTTCTAATGTCATCGAAACATATCAAAAACATTTGCTTTTATTCAATTTCGTTTAAACATCCCACGCTTTCAGTAACGATCGTTTTACGTGTTATCACATTTTTGCGAATAGCAGTGCAGACTTTCTAAAGCACTTCGGGCACAGTAATATAACGGACATGAAGTATGGTGAAGACTAAGGATCTAAAGTCGAAAGGAAACATCATTTTTCAAAAAGAACGCTTTCTCTCCTTATACTTCAATAACCACCCGAAGAAAAAGTAAAAACTTCAAGTTTCATTAGACTAAACATTTTTTGTACTCTAGCTTCGACCAGTAATTTTCCTCTCCTATATAATAATTTTATAAATCTGCCGGACATTAAACATAAGTGTCGCAATTGCTTCGACTGCATTGCAACTTCCCTTCAAATTTTCAGTCAACTGGAGAAACCAGTCTGACTAGAGAAAATGTTAAAAAATGAAACCAGTCAGTCGAAGAATTGAATTTAAAATTTTCAATGCTAAGAGACCATTATGCTTGAACAACTGATTGATAAAATAAATAATTTTAATAAATATTCAATTACTGCTTTATATATTTATATTCTCTAAATCAGGATTTGAGAAAGGAGGACAAGAACAATGTATTTGGTAATGACAGAAGAGTGTGAATGAAAATTGCATGGTTACATAAAAGTAGGGAAAAAAATAAGAGATTTGTATTCTCGTGACGTGCCCAAAGCGACATCGTCTCCTGAGTCACGGCCATGTCCAATGACTCCTTTCCAGTCCGTGATTATCTCTCCGAAAGGTGCTTTTAAGGTGGAAGTCATGTGCCGAAGAAAGGCAGAAAATAAGATGACGCGGCAAAACAACAAAAATATCCCTTTATCCTGTATTCAATGAAAGAGATCTCTCTCAATCCTACCGCAAACCCCAATCAAGACACGTTTTTTTGTCATAAAACCACCTTTACTTTCTTTGTTCATTGTTTTTGAATAGTATCCAGTGATTTTCAAGAAACTTTTCCAATCTTACTTGATTAAACAATTACCAATCTTTCTTTACACTCTTTTCCACAATGGCAAGTGACTGATCAGTAACCTTAACCGACGTATAATTTTTAGGTGTAGAATAAAAAAATAAAAATGGGGTAAGTCGTTTGTTCTACAAACTACCTTTGATAGAGAAGTACCCAAGAATGCTTTCATTGCTGCCGAAGCTTCCGATCATTTTTCGACAGGATGTTCAAGGTGGGGACTGATTCACAGCATAATTCCCAGTGATTCGCTTTGTTGCTTTTTGCAATTAGTTCCTCAGAATTATTGAAGCAAGTGAAACCGAGGGGCGATAAGTTATCGGCTGCTTGGTTCAGAATATTACAATTATCCGATCCACGACACGTTCACTTTCACTATACCTTGCATGCCGATGCACTTTGAAACAATGAGATTTCTAGCTGGACCTGTTTAAGAAGCAGAGTCTGCCCCTCGCACTTTTTCCAGAATTTCATATTTTCCAAGAGAAACTTTCACTCAATCTCAATTTCTAAACTGCCCTGATACACATTTTAACTCCTACTATTAAATTAGTTCACTGTCACACTTCTACCCCTAATATGCCACTGCTTTGTGCATTGCTACCATGTTTGTATGAAGAAGATAAAACAGTCTACGTTCTTACTTTTTGTTTTCAAGAATTTATGTTCACATCTCTAAGTGAAAAATACTATCAGAAAATATTGAAATCTACTCGCGACATCGATAGATTATACCAAGTTCAGATAAGACTCGAATGTCACACGATGGACTCCTGGCTGACAGAAATTGCTAAAGAAAATCGCGAGGGAATAAAATGCAATTTTTCATCCGAGCACGACGCGAGCAGCGCGTACGACGACGCTCGGCTAAAGACTAGACTAGAGTCTAGAACTCTAGACCTCATCGTGATTCGTGACCAGACCGACCTGAGGTGAGTGGTCACCCACCGCTGAGTTTTCCGTGCTTGCGCACAGGTTCTTCTCTCATCTACACTCAGGTGTAAATTTCTCGTTAAAACCATCTTTCTTCTCTAGATTTACATGCACTTTTTATAGCAATTTTTCAAGTAAAAAAAATCTAAGTGAGTAAATATGAGGGAGTAAACGTGACAAAAAAATAGAAATAAAAGCAAAACATACATATGCAGCACTATAAATACTTAACTCAATGTGCTCAATAAAATTCAATAAAATCAATCATATGTACCTAATGATTTTCTGAAATAATCATTGTACCTCTAGAGTTTATTAACATTAATGGTGATCATCTTTAAGTTTCATAAGAAAAATGTTAACGAGAGCTCATTTCAACTGGTAGCAGTTGCTATAAAAGCGAATATTATTGCAAGTGTCAGATGCTCATGTAACGTTAAAAAAGGCGCGTGTAAACCACGTACATCGCCAGCTCCCACTGAGTCTGTCCCCGCACGTGACTTCTGTGAATGCAACTAGTCTAAGTGACAGCTCGAATAGTCAGCGAAAATCGCTTCGTGCGAACTCACAATTCGTTACTTCTATTCTATACAGTCTACTTAGACCTTAGGCGCGAAATCAGATTGTTTCGGATTGTTTGTAAAGACTTCTGATGCAGGCAATGATTTATGGTAGATGAGGAAACTACCAACAATCAACTCAAGATTTCTTCAGCTATTCTCTCCGCGGTCCAATAACGAGTCTCGTTTCGTAAAATTGTAGGATCTTGCGGTAATATTTTAGCCACTTCTGTCATTAAGATCCAAAACAAAATATAAATACATTCTTAGAAACTTTATGAAAGATGTAAGGTAGAAGTTTTATTTATAAAACTCTTTTTTGCACCAAAGATCTATGCTCTAAGCGATGTGCACCTGTTGCACCTGTTCGTGGTTAGTGGTTACTCCTCTGATTAGTGCGTCACGCTTTTTATGGAATATTTATCCTGGTACCCACTATACATATATCTTTGCCAATCTCCGCGTCACAAAGTCGTAAAGCAATTCTGAAGGGAATAGCTCAGCGTAATATTGACTCGATCTAAGAATTGTGCCAACATACTTATCTTCAAAACATCGGTGCCCAAGTATATAATTATGCTGTGAAATACAACACAAACACTGCAGAATTGTTTGCTGCACCGAATCAACCATTTTGCTCCAGATATCATAGGAAGGATAAAAATTTTAGACAATGATTTACTTCCAAGGTGAGAAGGTGATTTTTATAATAGATTTTCTCCATCTTAGAACACATAAAATCGTTTAATTCACAAAGGATATTGACGTTGTATTCCAGAGTTCATTTACCTTCATGACTATGCATGCACTTAGCATCTATAATCGACACTGCAATGATCCAAATCGATCGTTTAGATTAGATGCATCCACGCTGTTGCTTTCAATTACGACTCTCCATTCGTAAGCTCAATTAAAATTTATAATGACTTTTCATTTGCCAAGAACGCTTTATCTTTTGAAAAATCCGTTAATTCTCGCACCTTGGAATGTTTTTTGTGAACCGCAGTACACTCTCGAGCATGTACGGTAATTCTTTAAATCGTATGTACGACACGTATTGACAAGATCTTTGGTTTGCACAGGTACACGTATTAGCGCGTGACCTCGCCGTTACGCTGAGATTACGCTTCGACTTCCAAGTGATTCGAATTCCAAATTGAATAAAGAGCGTTCACATGTTCCTGGAGATTCTCACAAAGAAGGAAAAAAATAGTAGAAATTCCCATATTCAAATTCCTATATTCAAATTTGCAAGGATCGCGGTAAAAGGGACATTTCACATAAGAGCAATTTTATACGACGCATTGCATCGCCGCCCGATGTCAATGACTGCATAAACCACGCACTTCAATGCCTTTATGGCGAGCAGTAATAATTCCTGATCACGTTTAATTAGCGACCGATAGGTCTGCTCGTAAACGTTGGGCCATACGGGCCTGTAGTTATATACACGACATGTAAAAAAAAAAGTAAATTGTATAGAAGACACGTCCAAGAGTCACAAAGTTGTACTTAATAGCCATTGAATTTCAAGAGATTACCATAAGCCATATGTTGCAATTGAACGCTTGCTATATTTTTGCAAAAGGCGCCAGATGGGCGACGAAACCAAAACAAACGAGCACGAACCTTCCGGCGATTCGATCAATATTGCAAATGTATCGGGAGCAAAATTTCTTCTCGTAAAAAGAATCATGGAGCTACGATATTGCAAGCAAGTTTGACAAGGGATAAGTTATTAAATCTTTTTATCTAAATTCTTTAAATCTAGTTCTAATTCAAAGGTGCAAAATTTTATCGAAAAAATTTACCAAAACGTTTAGAGGCTTAATGAAAATACGATTTCATTATGATTTTTTAATCTAAGATGTTATACTTGCTAGCAGATGAGAGATAGTTCATGAATTATTATAATAGGAGGGAATTGATTTTTCATCCATGCAAAAATAAATCCATGATAAATGAATTATCGACCTGGGAATTCAGATGAGACTTAATTGGGCATTTCGCTGTACATTGGAGCAGAGATTGTCACAGTATTTGAATCAGCGATCCCAGTTCGTTAAGACGCCTTTACTCACAGAGTCGAACAGAGTCAAGTGCCCCTGTTAAGCATTCCTGAGATAAGCCTCGTGAATTCCATCGTTCATTAAGAGTTATTACAACTTGTATAGGGCCTTTTGGTCTTCGATTTTTTTTAGACGATGATCTGTTTAGTATACCATAAGTGGGAACCAAAAATTTTACATACCATCTAATGTAAAATATTCATCGTGTTAATAATTTATGAAATAAAAAATGTTAAAATTACTTAAAAATTTTTACTCGAATCAAATCTTTGAGTGTGGGAGAAAAGTTGTGGTCCCACGAAGCTGTAATTTCTTCCAGAGAGTTTGCCGCCTGTATCATAAGCGTTATTAATAGCTACGTTCTATCACTTTCGCTCGGAGTCAACTCTGCATACATATTGTGCATATCAAACGGTGTTCGGGTAACACGTTACTACCTAGTCCTTTTGCTGCTCACATGCGTGTTTTACGGTCCAATGAATGTGCGTCTACTACGCACACGTCAGCACGTATATAATTTACAAACAGTTTCAAACATGTGGACAATCCAATTTTTAATATTTGCTCAATATAAATAACAAAAAAAATGACTGAAAAAAAAACAGTTTTGAAATTGTTGAAATTTTGTACATAATTGAAAGAAAAAAAAATAACATAAAAAACTGCTATGTCCACCTCGATGTCCACTATATTAATCAACTTGTTACCTGAATGATGAACTTAATTTGATGTTCAAATTACATTCGCCTTTCAATTACATTGAAATATACTGTTTAACTCATTTTCTTCATATAAAGCCCAACACATGTTTTTCTCTATAATTTACTGTACATCACACGATTAAAATATTAGAGTGAATTGATAAGAATTATTCAGGACAAGTTAGTTTTATAGAAGTATACCTCGAGCTTATAATCTACGGTAGTGATCTTCTTCTCCATAAGGAACGTTAGAAATATGGAAGTGAAATTGCTGCGTGACTCCACTGGAGTTTTAATTATACAATACTGATATAAGAATGCTTTTCTTCGATATAATTTTTTTTTAAATTTCAAAGCCACTTTCTTTATGAATTGATAATCTTATAGGATGAATCGCATCATGAATTACGGAGCATTCACCCCAAGTTGCGATCCTTGTTGGGTCTATAATGTATATGTATCGGTGTTTCTCCATAAACGATATTTTATACGTTGAGCTGCTCTAAACTTCGTGCCTCGATGCGCTTCAGTTACCTTGTTAAAATTTAGCTCCTTATTGTCATCACATTTCTCTCTAAATATACACGATACAGGTATCTTTTTAGGTTTCAAATTACATTTATGCAGTCCCTCCAATTGTTTATAATTCTTGTACAGTGTACATAGTTTCGCAGAGTCCACTATTAGTCTTTGTAGCCTCTGCGCACCTAGTAAATAATTTATTCCCCTTGAAGAATAATTGATCGTACCTAGCGGCTAGTCAAGAAAGAAGGCAAAAAGAGGGAGAGAACACGGCAGTAACCCCCAAGCTGAAATTATTACCACTTGATAAATCGGCGTACGCGTTTACACAAGCTTGAGAGATTTATTCGGATTTATCAGTTCACGCGGCAAGGACGGATCACATTCATTTAACTAATATCTGCGAAATGATCTCGAAGATTTTTCGCCTTTTTAGAAACCTGCAGGCTCCTTTGAAAAATTATTCACGCACTGAACTAAAAAAAATATTAAATTGTTCTTCTTAAGGGGTTACACCACCCTGGCGCTCAGAAAATTAGGTATAAAAATAAATATTTTTTTCAGCGCAGTTATTAAAT